>JAOUQU010405155.1:0-11942 GCA_028566735.1 Ammoglanis amapaensis
ACACTCGTGAAGAGGTCTAAAGGAGACCGGACACTAACTACACAACGCATACAGGACAAAGTGAAAACGCTATAAGAATGAAATAGGAAAGGGGGAAGGATGACAGATAAGGAGTTAATCATACAGTGAGGAAACAATGTTAATGCACCAAACCCGACAGAAAAGAGATTAATAAACATAGAGAGAAAAAACACGTTAGTAGAACAGGTAGGGTGGAGACCAGACGCCGACACACTCATACGCACGCACACACGCTAATCATAGAGACTAAACAATCATCCCAAACTCACCCACACACGGACAGGAATACGAGGAATCTGAAAACACAGCAAAGGTAACTACGATAGAAGAAACACAGAATAAACATAGAAAACGCTTGGTACGGGTACAACAGGCAAAACAATACATCAGCCGGAGTGCGCATGCGCATGATCAGAAGGCAGGACTATGTGAGCGTGTGTGGTGTATGTAAACAGAGGGGGATGCCGATCGCGGATTCCTGACAGTAGTAGTAATTAAGGCTTAATTTATATACAACCTGTCTGGAGTTCTCAACCGAAGTGCTTTACAGGATACAAACAAATAAATTTCAACATTAAAACTATGTTTTCTAGGTTTGTATCCAGTCACAATCCATGAAAGTCAATTAAAGATGCTAGTTGTGAATTGCACATATTTTTATGAAATAAACTGTTAACTTTTCTACAACAAAGTCAGTAAAAGTTGTGTTTTTTTAATGCTTTGAGCATCTCAGATTACAAAAAAATATATTTTCTTCCCCTGTAAAGTAATGTTCATTTTTGAGATTCATGACCACTTTGTGTAAAATGGTCCAAAAACATTTTCTTCATACAACTTTCTGGACAATTTTATACTGTATAGAAGATACAAACAACAAAAACATAGATAAGACAACAATAGATGAAAACAACAAAATAATAACACTTGTTCGTGGTTTACGGGATAGATAAATAGATATTTTATTGATTCCCTCATAGAGAAAAAAATCAATTTATTTACAGCAGTATTACATTTTACACTTATTCCCACCAAAGATTTAAATACAAAAATTTTCAGTACAGATTCAGTTGGAGTCATCATTGTAACAGCTTTAAAAAGGTTCACCAGTGAGCATAACATGAAGTTATTGTGTATTGAACTTTTGACCAATAGTATCACACAAATGCAACCTGAAACTCTATTACTCTAAGAGAAGGCCAGACATCAGTACACTATCTAAAAAGAAGCACACAGAAACACATCTAAGCTCAATTATCTCGTGGATAGTGTCTAAATTTCTTTTTTGTGTGTATGTAAGTTCCCTGTCTCAAAAAGATCAAACTTTGATAATTTGACTTTGACTTTCATAAGCAAAAGCATTGAAGCAAAACTGTATATATGTTATGTGTTTTGCGTTTTTTGCCACTAAAACAGCTTTGGCTTCATATATGTTATGTGTGCTTGAATGGCTTGTCTCCAGGCCATATTTTGTCACAAATAATGCTTCCTTTTGTGCTTTATATGAGCAACTGAAGTATCATATCAAGCAAGAATGTAAATAAAATTCACAAAAAAATCATAAACAAATGCATAAAAATGCTTTTTTCCCAAAGCGTTGGGCGTTATAATTACCAAATTGTAAATTAGAAAAAAAAAATCTAATATCTTTAGTTAGTTCAATGGGAATTCATGAGAAATTGATTATAGATCTAAAGAAACATCATTGTTAGCTTTAAACGTGCATGATAAATGTGTATTGTAGTTATTGTTATTTGCTAGGTTAAAAACAAAACCAGCTTTTAGGCAAACAGTTAAATATTTTTGTAGACTTGTTTTCACACTTTTTGATCTTTGGGGTGAAGGGTTATGACCCTCCACTTGTAATGGTCATCAGGGTGATGTTAAAGAGATGACCATGGCACATGCCTTTTAAATAATGGACCAAAGGGCATTTAGTGACAAGTGTAACAAATCATCATACAACAGGTGTTTCTGCTTAAAAGAACTGTTAGATTTACTATAAACTATTTCATAGCCTGAATTCCTGAATCATTCCTGAATCACTGTTCAATGTAGACTAATGTGTCTAAAGAGATTTATATTTAGGATGATTTTAAATATTAAATAAATACATAAAATGATGCCATTTAAGCAGTACAAAACAGGTTAAATATTTTTACATTTTTACTTAGTCTTGAAGATTTTTTTTTCTTGTTTTAGAATCGAAAGATAAAGTAGAAAGTAATATTTCTACAGGAGGCATGGGTATAAAACATTATAATCTAACGGGCCATACAAGCAGAGAAAGCGTTCTAAATAACTACGTTTTTTTTTCAATTTTTGATGAAAAACATGAACTGCTCGGATCTTCATGAAATTTCAGAAATGACTTACTGATAGTATGAACATGGCAATTTATGAATTAGGTGTTTCAATCTCATTTCCTGTTTGAGATATGGCTGTTTCAAGTTTCATCCTTTTTAATTATAAAAAACAAACTTAAAAAAACCTTTATATTTCCACCCAAATTGGACACTAGTTTAAACCTATAAACTGTGCCACTGTTTAGAACATGATCACAAGAAAAAGTGGTGGGATTATTAAAGAGCTTGGAAAAGGTCAGAAAATTGTCAAAAAATTCAAAAACACCTATTTTTTCAATGTTTTTTTCCCTTTTTTTTCATTTTTTGATAAAAAAAAATCTGAACTGCTCAGATCTCCATAAGATTTGTAAAATAACTTAGTGATAGTATAAACATGACAATTTGTGAATTTGGTGTTTCAATCTCATTTCCTGTTTAAAATATGGCTGTTTCAAATTTCATCCTTTTTCATGATAAAAAACGGGCTTAAAAAACCTTTATCTTTAATCTTTAAATTGGACACTAGTTTAAACCTATAAATTGTTCCACTGGCTACAACATGAAGAAACATGACGAAAAAGTAGTGTGAAGTTTTAAAAAATTGAAAAAGGTCAGAAAAGGTAAAAAAAAAAATTAAAAACACAATTTTTTTTATTTTTTTTCAATTTTTGATGAAAAATATGAACTGCGTGGAACTTCATGAAATTTGGAAAATGACTTACTGATAGTATGAACATGACAATTTGTGAATTTGGTGTTTCAATCTCATTTACCGTTTGAGATATGGCTGTTTCACGTTTTATCCTTTTTCATGATAAAAAACAAGCTTTTAAATAAACCTTTATATCTCTAATATATGCAGTTTTTGCAAGAAAAAGTAAAGTGACAACTCAAAGGTTTGGGCTTGAAGCAGTAACCTTCTCATTACTTTCTGTCCAGTATTAGTTATTACTAGTCCAGTGCCTTAACCATTAGGCTACTATGTACCCAGAATTAATGGTAGAACTTATGAAACAATGTTAACACTTTTTCAATTTTAATGAAAATGAAATTCTGCACATTTATAAAGTAATTGTTAAGTTACATATCGCTACAGAATAAATACAATTAGTGAAAATGCATGTTGTGCAGAAGCTTTTACAAATAAAAAGTACTTGTCTTATAAAACCTTTTCTTTTTCAGTAAATGAAGTATTATATGTATTATAAATAATAATCCAAACAATCATTTTTCAGATTTTACTTTCTTTTTGCCGCGTGTACAGCAGTGGATTCATAAATAACTATTACTAACATTCAAATAATATATTACCTCACAATTCTCCCAAAAAAGTACAAAGAAACATTTTCACAGCATTAAAATCAAGTGGATCATTGTCTTCAAAATAATTTAAATTATAATCCTTCCTACTAATTAAATGATTTGAATTCTAGTTTCCAGTCTTTTATAAAGATCAGTATATAAACTGGCACCAGGCTGCTGTTTGCACCTAGTAAATGATGGGGAAAAGAATGCTTTACTCTGGCAATAATGTTTCTCTGATTGACATGTTGTTGTCCAGACCAATAATGTTCATGCATCATTAATTCAAGTAAGTGCTAATGTACACATACAAACAACAAAAACAAACATGGCACTTCGAATCTCCAAGAACTGAACCAAACTTAGTTCTCTTCCCCAGTGCCAGCTGGTAAAATGGACAGTTTTAACTTATTTTAACAGTACTAATCAGTAATATAGACATTAGCACACTAGATAGCTGATTATACTGTTTATACAACTTCAAGCCATTCAGTCCCAGCACTGCTACTTGAAAATCTATGATAGTTAATATTATGGAATTTGTTTTATCATCACTGTTAGGCATTGTCATTTCCAGTGTGTCTCAGGGCTAGAATCTCAGACTGAAATCATAAATGCTGTAGAATCATGAAAGAACACGAACCTTGTGTCAGAATAAGCATAGAATCTAAAACTTGTGTAACATAAATATACAAATAGTATGTTGTGGCTCTCTAATAGGAGCAAATGAAAAAAATATCATTATTTAAAATTGCACAATTTTCAAAGTTGTTAAAATTGTTAAAACAATTATTGATACATGAAATATCAAGTAGATTTCCAGGTCTCCATGTGTAAATCCATGTGTAGTATGCACTGTTCTTTACTGACAATAAATGTCCATTAGATTCATATAAAATTTGCTGAAAAAGAGAATAAAAAAGCAGGAAGGCCAGTCACGATTATCACACCTCTGTACTTTTACACACATAGGACTCATTCCTCTGCGTTTTCCTGTGCAGGGACACACATTTACACACACTGGGGCAGCAGTGAGCAGACATGCTTAGCGAGATGGAGTGGACAGCCCTAGCCACAGCGCCCGGGTTGCAGTTAGTCATTCGGTTACTTGCTCAAGGGCACTTTAATCCTGGCCAGTTGACTATCTGAATCAAACCGGCAGCCTTCCTTCACAAACCCAGTTCTCACCTGTCTGAGGATCTGTGGAAGCGCAACATATTATAATCTAATCTTTGAGGCAGTATAATTTAATCTCATTTACTGGCCCTGTACTTCAAACTATGGATTATCTGTGAACAAACGTAATGGTTTAACACAGATGTGTTCTTATAAAATGTTTAAACTACATGTAGCCACTTAACATTTCATTTAAGATTTGTATATGCTACATATATTCACACTTGAGTAGACATTTAAATGACTAGGTCAGTCAGTCTGCATCTTAAATTCTATAACCGTGACAGGCCGAGACATAATGACTATATAGTACTGGGATTAGTGGTAAGCATTAAGCTTTCGTTATTCCTTATTTCATTTATACAAAATTATTCAATCCTACCCACCGGTAACACTCACGGTAACACCGGTATAAATAATAAACATAGTAAAATAAATATAGCTAAAATAGAGGTTGTATGTTTAATTTCTTAAAACAAAATACTCAATTTTAGCTATATTTACACTAAAACAACATGTTTAAAAGTTTAAACCTGCTTCAATCACGGATGAAATTTCTCATTCAAGTCTTGACATGCTCTTAACAGCACGACTGATGACGAGGAGGAGGAGAATTAGGAGAATGATGATGCAAGTCCAAACACAGATAGCAGATAGCAACTGGTTCACTCTCTGCACATTGTGACACATAAGAGGTCTCACGTGAATTCCCCAGCAGCATATAGGTCAGATTTATGGTTGTGTGGTTTTTGGTACTAGAGAATGCAGACCTTAAAACAAGGACTGAGTGTCTAGTATGGCCGTCAACCCTGAGTGTCCATTATCATTCTATTATTTTATATGTCCACAGCACTTGCAGCTGGTGTGAGTGCAGATTATTTCCCTTGGTGCAGTATGTTCAGTGCAGGTCTCAGGTGAGGAGCTAAGTGTTATACACTCAGATCTCAAATTACATGTCTGCAGGTTGAGAGGTGTCACCTGGGTGGTGGTCCCTTATAGTGACCCCTCTGCAGGAGCAATGCAGGCAATGTCAAACACTTCCTGAAGTGTTCGAGTTCAGCCTGCATCCGCTCTCTTTCGAGTGCCAGCCTCTGCTTCTGTGCCAACATCTCCTAGTCCATGAGAGAAGAAATGAAGTGTCAGAGAACCTGATCAACATCAAAATGCACAACCATAAGAGTAGACATGTGTAGAAAAGCTATTTTAAACAGTGTTCATTTTATGTGATAAGCACTGAGACAAAATATTAATTCCACATCATCTATACAATATACCCCCCACACCCCACTGTCGATTGGATTTAGGTCTGGTCTATGCTCAAACATTGATCTGTTGTTCTGGCACAGAACAGATATAGCTATACTAAGAGTAAATTAGTAAACAGACTTAACTAATTAAGTGACCACTGAAGTTAACTGGTCACATAGGATTTTATTTCAAGCTACCAGAGTATATGGAAGTGAATACATATGCAAATTACACTTTTCAAAATCCATAACTGCTCACAATGTCGAGTATTTCCTATGAATGCAGGGATCAATACGCCATTCAACAAAGACAAGGGAAAAACAGGGTTTGACTCTGTCACCTTTAACAAATTGAAATAATTAAGTAAGTACTAAATGGTAGGGCGGCACGGTGGCTGAGTGGTTAGCACTGTCGCCTCACAGCACGAAGTCCCGGGTTCGATCCCCGGGTCGGGCTCGGGACTTTCTGTGTAGAGTTTGCATGTTCTCCCCGTGTCAGCGTGGATTTCCTCCGGGATTTTCCTCCCACAGTCCAAAACCATGCACAAGGTTGATCGGAAATATGAAATTGTCCAGTAGTCTCACAAGTTCCCACCACTTACTGGTGGTTTTTCAAACCCACCACTTACTGGTGGTTGTCGTCAGAAAGGGCATCCGGAGGGAAAACTCTGCTCCAAACATTAACGTCCTACCCCAGGAACTGGGAAAACGGACGATAAACGAATAGATAGATAGATAGATAGAAGTAAGTACTAAATGCATATAAACAGTGGTATGTCATAAAATTTAACCAAGCGTGTTAAAATGTGCATTTAAACAAGCATGTTCAAATGGGTTCCCTGTACCGCAACACTGACTAGAAATCAATCAACAAATATATTTTTTTTTGCACAGAGATTACACCAATTAAAAGAAAGAGAGAATCTTACCCCCATGCTGAGAGAGAGCTGATCAGCTGTGAGAGTTAGATGATAGTGCTGAGTCTCCAACCTCCTGCACTCACTTTGCAGTACCTCACTCTCTATAGACCTCTCTAAACCAAACACATCAGTCAGTACAACAATGATGAATGAATATTTGCCAGAATATTTCATGATGTGAATTTCTAGCTTACCGTCAGTGTACTTTTGATAAGCTTCGACTATAGCTTCAATCCCTTTCCATTTTGGTGTATAATCCTTAGCTTCATCTTCATCATCATCCTCATCTTCAGTAGAGTCTTCTTCAGCAGACCGTTCATCACTTAGTCCTGAAGAGTCATGGTGAACTGACGGGTGGAAGGAATGACCATTTGTGTGTGAATATGGCAGTCGGTGTATTGCCCCCTTGTGGTCTGAATGGTTATTTTGAAAGCTTTTGTTGAGCATGTGTTTTGAATCACTGGTTTCTGTGACCCCACCTGTTTACAAATCAGGAAAAACACAAACATGGATACATGATGTTACAGTGCGTATTTAAATCAACTCATGAAATTCATCAATGATAAATAAACAAATAAACAATAAACAAATAATTAGTGCAAAAAAACAAGCAGTCTGAAATAATACTTTTTTTATCTCAAAGGAAATTAAGCTCTCAGTAGCAAGTCACATAAATTAAAAATCACGAGTACAAACTATAGAAATTTACATTATGCAATAAATCAACAACATAATCACAACACTCAAACGACACACTACAACAGCATGGCCTAGTGGGAATTAAGATTATGTACTTCTTGCAGCAAAAAAAATTATTCAGTACCCCGGGGGTGTGAGATTAACTGTTTAATTATACATTTATATAATGTTCTGTTATGCCTCTTTTCCACTGTGTAATACTTTAAGACAAGGTTTTTCAAACCCTTGTCTGGGATCTTTGGCTCACCCAGAAAAATAACAAATAAAATAAATAAAATAAAATAACTAAATAAACACATTTTAATTGCCACATAAACAAAAAAACCACAGTGTAACCAAACTGTACAAATACAAAACAGAGTAAAGAAAGAAAGATGCAAGATGCATCATATATAATGTTCCATACGTTTTAAGTAAGGATGTGACGATAAACCTACATATTCAGCATACTATTTTTATTTCCAGATTTTTGAAACAAAATTAAAAACAACTATTGAAGAGTATTTTCAAGAGAAGAAGTACATTTTTGAGGTAGGTGCAAACTATGCCTAATTATGCTGCACAATACACATGTTAATGGTGCTATTTTCCCTGCTGTTCAAAATAGTTGAAATAATAAAAAAGTTACACAGCTACAAAGAGTTTCAGGAGATGGTACAACTCACTCTCTTACCTTTGGCATTAAGCTGAGATTTGTGAGTGGAGTTCAGTACAGCCTGATGAAAGTGCTGGACAAATTTCTCTGCTTTAAGACTGTCCCAGGTTTGTACTCTACTATGGTCTTTCAGTCCGTTTAGTCCATGTTCATGCTCCTTGAGTTTGCTATTGAGGGGTCTGGAACAATTCTGTATTCCCATCTGTATTAGAGGAACATCTCCATGAACCTGATCATGTAGTGGGGCGAGTGGAGGAGGCTCTTTAAGATGGAAGTTTTCTTTAGAGATGGTATTGTTGAGGATTCTGATTGGAGCAGGAGGAGTGTGGCTATGAGAATGTGGGCGGAAGGTTGCGTTTGGATAGCTGGGTGTGGATAATTCTGTAGAATCTTTAATCAAATATTTTATAGTTAGTGACAGAAAATTGTGAACAGATTTGAAGGTTTACGCTGTCTGTAGATCTTACCTGAGCAAGTAGAGGAAGGGCTGGAGGAAGGTGTGTTGGTAGAGTATTTGAGAGTGTCAAGAGTGACTTTCTTCTTTTTTATGGCATCTAGCAGATTTCTCACTTTATCTTTTTCTACAATAAAAACATGGAAAGTTTGCACCTATTACAAAATACACATAATATATACAAACATATATACACTAACCAGACTAGCATTAGTGGGGGGTGGGGGGTAGCTGTGCCCTGATGGCTAGAGAACTAGGCTTGTGATTGAAAAGATAGACAAGAACAAGTTGTGATGGCTAGATGACTGAGTCATCTTCAAAACTGTAGCTCTTGTGGGGTGTATTGTTTGGTCTATAATGGTCAGTATCTATCTAAAGTGCTGTGAAGAAGAAACCATAGTAAACCAGCAGCAGAGTAATGAGTGGCCAAGTCTCATAGATGCATATGGAGAGTGGACGGCTGGTTTATGTGGTCCAATCTAACAGACAATCAATTATAGCTCAAATCGCATGACACGTTAAAGGTTTTTCTGATAGAAAGGTGTCAGAATACACAGTGCATAACAGTTTTATTATGTATGGGGCACCAACACAATATTAGGAAAGTGGTCATAATGTTATGGTTTGTCTTAATCTGTGCGGAAACATTTAATATAACAAAAATATCACACTCACAGAGTAAACAATTTATGAAAGAGCACTGATGTGCACCTCACCAGCTTCAATATATTTTATAAATACATACTTATGGCGTGTTATATCTATGTGTGAATATTTGTGTGTGTGTGTGTGTGTGTGTGTGTGTGTGTGTGTGAGTGTGTGTGTGCGTGTTTACAAACCTATCCTCTGCTCCTGACTGACATGATTCAGCTTGAAGATATTAAGAAAGTGTATTTTGTTCTCTAGGTTAGGCACACTGTCCATCTCCTCGGGGGTGAATGTGGTGCTTAGGCCAGGCATGGGAGGAGGAGGAGGAAACTGTTTGCACTGCCCTGATACTGGAGAAGGACTACGCTCTCTCATCATTCTCCTCCTTCTCTTCCTCTTTCTCTCTAATAGTTCGTCCCGCCGAGAAAGAGTGGTCAGCCCAAACACACCCAGAAAGTTCAATTTCTACAAAGACAAGGAAGGAGTCACAATAAGTTCATAAACAGCTGCAGCAGGACTGAATGAAATGAGAATGGAAGGAGACAGGGTAAGCAACCTCTTGAGACTGATCCAGTTTGAGAGGGGGCTGCTTGGTCACTTTCCTCAGATGAGTTCTTACTTCCTCTTCATCACTTTCATCATACGAGTCATCCAGTTCATAGTAAAAACCTGAAACACACATCAGAAATCAAATGTACCTAAACATGGTCAAATGTACCAATGCCATGGTCAAATCTTTCATGGTCAAATGTATCAGTATCTCAAATAAATAAATCCATAAATTAACAGACAACATTTATCTCCCAAATGTTTTAAGTTTGTATTTATTTTTATACTCTTTGTATGAAGCAGTTAAGAGCGATCAACTATAGCCTAACTGGCAAATCTTGATCCCCTGTGCTAAAAAAAAAGTAATGGGAATCAATGGAAACTGTATCGCACATTGGTGTTGAGCACAAAAAGAGTTTGTCTGTTCTGGCCACATGGTCAGCAGTCAGTCTCTTTTTCTTGTTAAAATACTTGTGTGGAGAAATTATTTCTCAACACGGAAGCTTAATAAACTAGTCAGATTATTAACAGAATGGCATACACTGTAAAATTCAGATTATAAACAAAATGGCATACACTTCAAATAATAATAATGACAGCTCAATTAGGAAACTCTGGCAAGTCAATTATTTGCAGTACACAGGATTTGCATGTTTCATTAGTGTCATGTTAATAAAATGTCCACCACTCCTGACTATCACTTCGGTTTAAAAAAACTGTGACATTTGTCGGTTTTTTTGTTTGTTTGTTCTTGCAAGACTTCTTCATCACACATGTGTAAAGAATAGGTATGCAGATGCAAAGAAGTGCACACAGATCAACCTTGAATAAATAAAAGCTATCATTTGTCAACATATTTATAGCAATTTGATTACAGTTCCAATTTGGTTTGATGTTAACTTATTTGACACACAGTCAAATAAGTTAAATTAAGATTTAATAAAAATTATTCTAATTATATGAATACAAACATGCACTATGTATTCTGAACTGAAGCGTAAATCTCATTTAAAAACAAAACTCTACATGTGTTCTTGCACAATGCTATAGGAATATTTGTGTGATTTCTACCTTTCTCCCTGGCTTCTCTACGTTTCTTCTCCTCCAAGTCTAGTTTGCTGAGAAGAGTCCTGTGCTGCTGTAGGGCCACGTCATACACCACCATGGGTTCTACAGCTCGGCTCATTTTCTGTGAAAAGCCTCTGTTTGGAGATCCTGGTCTTTTAATACCCCTGATTTCTCCATAGATGCCAGACATTGGGAATACAAGCCTTTGTTGAGTCACACTGTTAGGGTTTGGTTTTTCCGGCTCCGGAACATAGTTACCAGACTCTTGAAGTCTGTGAACCTTTGGGGAAAGACATCTATCTGGGTACTCCGGTTTGATCAGCCCTGGAGGAGGACGATTCGGGGGATAGGGGAGCTCATGCACTCGTCGTGTAGTTGAGGGAGAGCTGATGAGAGATACTGGGTTCCAGAGTGTGGTGGGAGGTTTGCGAGGTGCATCCCGAGGGGTGGACTTGGGAGATATAAGAGGAGGCGGTGCCCCCAAATGGTGAGGGATGTCTCTGATATTGGTGTCTTTGTGATGAGAGATGGACCTGTAAAATACCCAGTTAGTCAATATGGACACAAGAGGGGGCTATTTCACATGTTAATGACAAAGAATCATTTCTTTAGCTTTACAAACTCGAACAGAAATTCTGAGAAAACATAATTTAATTTAATTTGTTAATACAATGTGTAATTCAATACAAAATGTTAATTAAATTCAAACAACTATTTCTAGTAGTAGTAGAAAGAAAGAAACAAGTATTTTTACATAGCTGCATAGACTATATAGCAAGGGTCACCAACCTTTTTGAAGCTGCAGGCTACTTTTGGGGTACCAACTAATGCGGCGGGCGACCAGTTTGATACACACTTGTG
>JAOUQU010405164.1:0-11942 GCA_028566735.1 Ammoglanis amapaensis
GGAGGGGGAGGGAGGGGGGGTCCTGAAACCGAAAACGTAAACCTCAGAAAGAATTCCTGTGCAGAACTTACATAGATACTAATCATTGACCGTCTAGTGAAAAGTTTTGATTCTACTAATAAATGTACGATTGGCTGATCACCATACCGGGCATCTGTGCTCACTGCTGCCCCTTAGTGTGTGTTCACTTTTCACTGTACGGATCGGGTTAAAAGGGGATTTAATCCGATCCGTACAGTAAAAAGTGAGCACACACTAGGCGGCAGCAGTGAGCACACATGCCCAGTACGGTGAGCTGCCCCTGTTCTAGCCACGGCGCCCGAGGAGCAGTTGGGGGGGGGGTCGTTGCCTTGCTCGAGGGCACTTCGGTCATGACCTGTCGACTCCTAGAATCAAACCCACAACTTTTCTATTACAATCCTGTAAGCAACTAGCAATAACAACAAATCACCGTTTTTTTAAGGTTATAAGGGCCTTGCTCAGGAGCCCAACTGGTTAACTAAGACCAGCTAATTAAAACTAGTGAAATCGGGTTCTGATCTGATTTGGTTAGAATAAATGGATCCAGTTTGACAGCCTTGATTTAAGTAAATGGCAGTGACCTGTGGAGAAGAATCGTAGATCTTAAACCATGTACGTGTGGGCACGGCGACTGACAGAAAGACTAACGACTAGAAACATCTGTGAGAACATCTGTGTCTGTGTGTACACTCTAGTTTGGGAGTTCCATGCTCTTTTTTGATCCGTACTGTTAAGCGTGACGGCGCCGCTTCCAGTTTGTCCACGCGCTCGTCCAGCTGGCGCTTCTCTCAGCTCAATAACTCACTGGGTAATTGGCTCTATTGATGCGAACGGCAGGCGCAGATGTGTGTTGGGGGGTGTGGGGGGAGGGGAGGGGTAGGTATAGCTGCAAAAAAAAGTCTTATCAGTGCTCCAGGCGCTAAAAGAGCGAGGGGGGGGGGCGTGCCAGGATCCTGCATTTTCACTTTTGCTCTAATCTGTTCTCAACAGTGTAGAAAGCTTCCAAACTCCATCTCTCCTCGATGTGTGTGTGTGTGTGTGTGTGTGCAGAATGTTAAATCTCAGGGTGGAGTTCGGTGTGTCGGGCGTTATCCTTCGGAACCAGGATGTGGGCGTGATGTACTGTATGAAGACACGTCCATACGGGGCCGGTTTCGTACGTGGCGCTTTACCACGAGCAGATGGGCTTTCATCAGGGCAATTATACTACTAAGTAGGTGCTGATTGCTCAGTGGGTAAAGTACAAGACAAACCCCAACACCGTTGGTCCTCTGAGCACGGTCCTTAAGCCTTGAGTGGCTTTAGATAAAAGTGGCCAGTAAACACCAAAACGGTCAATTTGTCATTTAGCCTCTTTAATTCTGATTTTATAATTAAAGTGATGATTTTATCCAGAGCAACTTACAATTATGACGGAACATAATTTTGAGTGATTGAGGGTCAAGGATCTTGCTCAGGGGCCCAACAGTGATGGTTGGTCGACCTTCTGCTCTCTAACCCGATAACTTAAGCACTAAGTCGTCACTGCATTCCTACGAGGTTTCCTACGGTCGTGTCTTTGAGCTAACGTTTAAAAATGTGAGTTTATTATATTATATATAATTAATGAATATATTTAATATAATTTTTTTACTTTCTGTGCCTCACGCGCGTCCGTCTGGTGCCAGAAATGTGATGAAGCCTCGACCACACCCTTCAATTCCTCATCTGTCGTTCCTGTTCTGGGCCCTCGGCCATCTCATTGTCTGTCCATCTTCATCATGTCCTCCCACCCCTCCCCCAACGCCTTCCACCCCCGAGTGCCCCGTCTGTCCTGTTTTAACTTTATCTTCCTCATCTTGTTCTGCGCTAATACATTCCATTTCCTGCCCAGAGTCCGAATCTAAACCGCTGTCTTTACAAAGTCTCTCAGCCGGCTCGTGGTCTCCACGTCACGGAGAATAATAACACAAAGCATCCTTAATTACCAGCTGGACCACAACAATAACAATGACACTGTCTATTTTAGGATAATTACAAAGCACTATGGGATAATAGGATGTGTCCTGCCAGCCTGAAGTACACAACGCTGGGTTCTTTTATATGTGTAAACATAATAGTGATATAAGGAAGAAGAAAAAAAACATTTAATTATCAGTGTGATCAAACCTGGCATTGCAGTTTCATAGCAGATTACTGAATAAATAGAAATTCCTCCACCTGGAGCAAATTATAACTCAACTAGGTGATCATTTACAGTTTAGAATCACATGTTTTGTGATTTGTGCGTCTGAAAACGCACGCACACAACGTGAGGGTCCGAAGACGCATCTGTCTGAAGTCTGAGCTACAACAGCGAGCTTGTTCGAAGGCCGGACTGAAAGATTTATGAGGGTTTGGCGTGAACCTCATAGTGCCCGCGAAGAAAACAGCATCCAGCCTGGCATATCTGACAACCACACGCCAGGGCTCCGCCTCCTTATTCAGCACTTCCTGTTCGTTGATGTTAGATGTCATGGATGCTTGGAGTGGATCTATAACGCCGGTCACGTTCATGCAGATGTTTCATGTTCTGTACATGAAAAGAAACGTCAACCTAACTGAAAGAGTCGACGCAAGACAGCGTCTGATGTGCGGGTTCAAGAATCCGACATATCAGGGCTGCTCTGATTGGCCGTATTTTGTAATCTGTAATTTGAATCTGTAATTACGTCACGTCTCAAATCATAAACCAACAACAGGAATCAGAACAGCTGGACACCAGGGACAGTGGTTAGAGCTTTAGAAGTTCGAATCCCGGTTCTGTTGGGTCCTTGAGCAAGACCCTTAACGCCGTATGACGACTGACCCCAACACCAATACAAAATTGGGAGATCCCAAGAAAGAATTTCGTTGTACTGAACATCTATATATGTGTAATAACACATAAAAGTGTTATAATATGTATTCTATTAGCCGTAAGATTCGTTTGAGGCCATGAAAATAGCTCGGTTATTAAAACTCGGCACGACAATCTCATTTCCATAACTAATCCAGCTTTCTTTTTAATTTATTGACAGCTTCATTCAATTCACGCTTCATTCAGCGAATGAAAAATAACGATGCTTCTCGACATCATTAGAGTGAAAACAGAAGTTGCAGTGATTTCTTGATCATTAACAGAATCGAATGTGATTAAAACATCACAGTAAGATAATGTAGATGTTTAATGTTCTCAAAAACACAAACGTCCTACACAAAAGCTGGTTAAAGTCTCGGGGCCTTTCTGTGTGGAGTTATTATTGCTCTCCCTGATATCTTTGTGGGTTTCCTCCCACAGTCCAAAGACATGCGGTTGGGTTTATGGGACATACCGAAATTGCTTAGTGTATATCCCACCGCTGGTAAAACTAGATAAAGGAAATAAACGTTTGTGAAAGTTTCTGCTAAACAAGGCTGATTTAAAACTCTGGCCTCTTGCCATCGTGACATCATAATGTCCTCCACATTGTACATTTAGGAAGATACAGGTACAGAAGATGGCACATCAGGAGAGGAAACTATATAAGCCCTCATGCATGAAAAGATTTCTTTTAATAATTCAAACATCCTTCCTAAAACAAGATTTGTACCATTGTTCAGAAATCACTTTCTTTCTGTTCTCGGACAGCATGTGGTGCACCAGAGGAAATCTTTTACTCATTACTAACTATAACTATCACTAACGATTACATTTACAACCACAGATGATTAAAGATAGCAGACAGATGTACCTATAATGTAATCTCTCTCTCTCTCTCTCTCTCTCTCTCTCTCTTTGCACAATATCATCAATACTGACTGAATACCGCGTAGTTAACAAAACCATTACGTCTTAACCATGCGACTGTCCAAGACTGAGATGATCGTGCCAAAGGAAACGTCTTTAGATGAAATATTGCTGTGATGTGTGTGTGTGTGTGTGTAAACGCCATAGCGGTGATGCCAGCTAAACGATGACATCATCACCTGAGCAGGTACCACACAGGAGCAACGCTGTAGAAATTGCTTCGCTTTCTCGTCCTGGCGGCGTGATAAAGTGCGTGCATGTCCGGCAGGGTTCTTGTACGTTTCGCGTTCTGGTGGAGGGGGTTGGATGCACTGTGAGGAAGACGGGTGAGTGTGAGTGCGCTGGTGCGTCACATACTGTAATGAGTATGATGAACGAACCGCCAAAGGCATCATGATTGCGATGATTCCCAGAAACGGCTCAGACTTTAAACGTTCACAACTATTACGAATGGAAATTAATTTGAAAACGGGTCCGACGCGTCTTGGATCTCAGGCTTAGATGGAAAATAGGTTCCTACGTGCAAAATGTATTTTGATAAATAACAGACGGCTCAGCCAAATTAAGCTCTTGCTCACTCTTATACACGACACACTGTGCTAAGTAAAGGATTTACGTTTTTGAATGGCTTTACATTGTACAGTCGAAGGCGTTACGATACCTGACCTTGACATTGCTGGACAACATTAGTAGCATTATGTTAGACAGTCTAGGCAGTCAGTGTTGGGCCCTTGAGCGAGACCTTTCACCCTTCGCCCTTGACGATGGCTGATCCTGTCATAGTGCTCTGATCCTGACTTCCAAACTGGCTGTAGAAGGAATTTTGTTGTACAGTACTGAGCATCCATATGTGCGGTTGTAGCTGTAGCCTAGTTGTTTAGGATGCTGCTGTAAGTACTGCTATTGGACCCTTGAGCCAGGTCCTAATTGCCTTGACTGTATACTGTAACTACTACTAAGTGGCTTTGAATAAAGGCATAAAACGCTCCTGCAAATGTGTCCTGTGTGTCTGTGTGTGTTTGGCTCTGTACCCTTCAACAGACTGGCGACCTGTTCAAGTGTTGAGTGTATTCGCCCAGTGTGTTCCACCGTGACCCTAAACGGTACACTAGACACTAGATAATAGATACGTACAGTATTCTACAAAGTGTGTCTGTCCGAAAATTAGTCCCAATCCTATAAACTCAGTGTAAAACACAATGGCGGTGGAGTGGACGGAAGCCGTGGATCATCTGAAGCCGTGTCCTGGACGGAAGGTTGTCGGTTCCATTCCGAGAGGTCACGACTGAAGTGCCCTTGAGTGAAGCGTCGAACCCCTTAAGTGCTCCCGGGGTGCCATAGCTAGAACAAAGGCCTGCCTAATGCACCAGGTATGTGTGCTCGCTGCTGCCCCCTAATGTGTAGGATCAAATAAATGACACATCCCGAATATATTGAATCATTCCTGTGTGTTTTACGAGCTAAATATCTAAAAATGGTGTAAGGAAGGACCTTCCCTAAACTATTACTACCCACGAGATGATTTACATAACACACCTGGTTGCAAATGTCCCGGATGCAATCTGATCTGATATGTAGTGATGCTTATGTCGTTCCTAATGCAAAAGAAAGTAAAAAAAATGATTAAATGATAATAATTAATGATGATTAGTGATGAATGGATAATGAAATATAAGAATAAATGGCAGTTTGGGAGTCTCACCTGTCTCTAGAGTCTTTGTTTCGCCATCCAGGCGACGTGGGGCGACGTGGATCCCGGGACAGACCGACTCAGTAGGCGGGATGGTGACCGGATTAACCGCTCCTACCGAGTCCGGTGCTCTTTTACAAGCTTAATGCAACACAAAGCCCGAATGTGAAGCGGTTCTGGGCGGACATGGATCCCAGCGTGAGGGGTCTTCGGTCCACGGTCCGAGTGCAGGTATGTTCGTGGAGTAAAGCAGATCATGTCTCCATCAGCAGCAGCTCGTTCACGCTAGTTAGTTTGATACCATATTATCATTTATATCATTATTATTGTTATTATTATGGATGAAATATTAAAAAACACCGAAGTGCTCGTGTGAGGAATGAACCGTTACTAGAACCGTTACAGCGGCTAATGCAGCCACCCAGATGAGTAAACCTGAGGCGAACACACTCTCAGCCAATCACGAGCCGACATTGGCCACCTAATTTACATACACGAATACGATTGGTTCCGGCGCTTGTGTATTACTTTAAGGCCCGCCTACCGCCTAATATACACAAATGTTCCTTTTTTTTATTAATATTTTTATTTATTTATTTTACACTCTCGGTCAAACATTCATGACAGGAAGCGATCGCGAAGTCGTGAACAATTTCAGCGTCTTTGGGTTGTAGTTTTTGCACGTTTTTGGACTGTGGAGAAACAGGAAACCGGAGCACCGGGTGTAAAGCCAATGGTAAACACTAAAGCCATTGGGGTTTACTTAGGGGTTTATTCGGGGTCTGATTCCCGAATAAAGCAACCTGGGGCGTTCTGTATGGAGCTCGCGCGTTACCACCGGGTAGTCCGGTTTCCTCCGACAGCCCAAGACTTTAATTATTAAAGGATTAATTATTGATACTGAAATTGTCCATGTGTGTGTGTGTGTGTGTGTGTGTGATCTACAACAGACTGGCAACCTGTTCAGGTGTTTAGTGTATTCATCATTTAGGATTCTAGTGAGCCAGGTTCCACTAGGAGTATAATCATGTAATCATGGCCTCATTATTACATTGATCAAAAACAATACAGTACATCAAAATGTGCACTTTATAAACTGTTAAAGCAGCTAAATGAAACCGACCTAAACATGAATTTGTTTAGTTTTAATTCTATTTACTTGTGGAAAGAGATGCAATCTCACGATTGTGAGGTCATAATTGTGAAGGCCTGTTCATTCACTGCATGTTCACCGAGCTTTACGCCTGTCTGGGTTCTCTTGGTTCTCCTGGTTAATGTGATTTCCAGTGCAGACCGTCTGTTTTTTACCTGATCGGTATCTGATTTACTCAGAACGATAGAGCAACACACGGCATTGTGACATGAAATAACATGAAATAACACCCACGATTCCAGCCGAGTCACACATTACGTTACTTTCCTCTCACGTTTACAAAGATGGTTTTATTTCTCCAGTCTCGAATCAGTGTCAGCCAC
Source organism: Ammoglanis amapaensis (assembly GCA_028566735.1). Taxonomy (NCBI): domain Eukaryota; kingdom Metazoa; phylum Chordata; class Actinopteri; order Siluriformes; family Trichomycteridae; genus Ammoglanis; species Ammoglanis amapaensis. Next base: position 6,975 of record JAOUQU010405164.1, read on the forward strand.
CCGTCGTGTCCAGGAACACACGTCTATGATTTCTTGTGTTTCGGACACACAGAAGATGTTAACCCGGCTAGCTTTACACTTGTGTTGGACCAAACTATGGTTGTTCTTCATTCTCAACAACAAGAGATGCTCTTAATTGGATTAAAGATTAGATTCCGATAGCTGAATGTTTTAAGATGTTTAAAGGTCACTATAAAATTCCTTTCTCTGTAATGAGTGAATGTTTGCATTAACTGAACCCAGTTAAACTCTGATGGTTCGTTATCGATCTGCAATACCAACATTGCACAACCCAAGAGGCTTTGCACTCTACAAAGAATATAAACTAGTACTGACACTAAGTTATGTGTCATAGAGAGTCCAGTTCTCCAAGGGCTAAGTTCTCTTTAAATGAAATAATTGTTCAAATGAGGATGCTTTCATATTGGCTTAACAGTAGGTACATCAAAGCTCGATTTGCTGACTAGCACCCCTGTTTGACTTCGACCCCAATATAGAATTACAGCTGCCACCGGATTATCGGCATCCTGTTAGGGTAATTTAATCATCGGGATGCTGGGCCTAGCCGGTTTTACCACTAAACGCCGTCAAGAGGGATCTCGTAGATCAGTGGTGCAAAACGAACTGGTTTAACATTTAATTATAACTAGCGCTCGACTCATTCTGTTTGGGGTGAGCATCTACTTACAGTGTCTGCAGAGGGTTACCTCCCACGGTACAAAGACATGCAGTCAGATTCATTTAGAGATACTGAAAAAGTGTCTGTTTGACTCTGTACCCGGTGACTGATTGGCAACCTGTTCAGGTGTTTAGTGTAATCGCCCTGCATGTGTCCCACCGTGACCCTAAATAGGATCAAGCGCTGGTAAAATGAGATGACGGACAGATGGATAAACCTCAAGTCTGACGCATGAGAAAATGTTGTGTGTTACAATCACTTCATGCAGTCCTGGACTGACACGCAACAAAATAAATAAATACAATTAAACTTACAACATGGGCAATTAGGGTTTAAATGGAGAGTTAAATAGACAACATGGCAATAGGCAAGAAGTTCCACATTGAACACACAATAGTGTTTATGATGTGTTATAACAGATGACATTAAAGTTCAAGAAATTTATATCCACAACATCACATAATAATAATAATAAACAAAAAACAATGAACATGCACAGAACAGTTTCTGCAGACTGAAACACAGGTAATCACGACTTAACTGTGCTGTTAGCATCACATTTCTTTATATGTACAGAACCCAATCCAAAACTTTTCACAGCGTCAATACATAAACAGAACTTTAACAAATCAACACTTCAGGTGCATTAAAATAACTTCTATTCCTTAAACGTTTTCTTCTTCTCTTTAGAATGTACTTCTTTTGGCTAGGGGGCGACGTTTACGCGTTACGTACAACATATAAAAGGAAACCTAAAAATATTTACATCTTAAAATAAAACAAAACACGGAACGTATGGCTTAGCTGGTTTTAACACGGTCAGCATCATTACGCTGACTTCGGCAGAAGAAAATGTCGGTTTAGGTGGGCTTGCGTCTGTACCAGTGGAGGAGATGCCGACCGACCGCCATGCGTGCAGACGGACTCAGAGCGAGAGGGGAAGCATGGCGAAGGAAGATGGAATCAGAAGCAAGTTTCTCTCTAGAATGAAACGGCAGAAACGGCAGGCTGCAGGGTGACGGGTGATACGATTTCGGAGGGTGATCTGGGTAGATAAAAAGGACCGAATTACTCGTGCAGTTACTCTGAAGTACAAATTCAAATTCAATTCAATTTTATTTGTCATTAAACATGTACAGATGTTCAGTACAACGAAATGTTTCTCTTCGCATATCCCAACTTGTCTGGAAGTTGGGGGTCAGAGCGCAGAGTCAGCCGCAGTACGGCGCCCCCTGGAGCAGACAGGGTTAAGGGTCTCGCTCAAGGACCCAACAGTGGCCGTGTAGCAGAGCTTGGATTTGAACCACCAACCTAAAACCCAACCTTTGGGTTCCTAGCCCAATGCTCTACCCACTAGGCTACACAATCCCATGTATGGTTTTCCAACAGTGGGCCTGGTAATACCGGCTCTCACTGTGATACAGAAACAGGTAAAGCTAAGCAATGTTACTGAAAGGATTTATTATTAGGGCGTAAACATTTATTGTAAAAACGAAAGCTGGTGGATAATTTGGCGGACTAGAGAAGCACGATGAAATGTTACTGGCCATTCGTTCAGGTTCTATTTGAGACAGCGCTTACCCATGCAAGTGTGCACTAAGATGTAAGTACACCTACAGTACCTAAGTGTGCGATTTGGGACGCTCTTCTTGACTCTCTTTCAATTTTATGGAATTAAAACAATGATTGATGTGAGGTGTGTCCAAACGTTTGCTACTATAGATGATTCCTTCTGGTCATGTTCTGCTCACGATCCTCAGTAAATTTAGAAATTAAGTCCAAGCTTTGAGGTTCTGATTTTGGAGCAGGAGCCCCTCATTCATGCGTGACGTTACATCGATGACTGAGAATAGTGTCATCTTCGACTGACATGAGTGGACGACTCCTGGTACGGTGACGTTCTGGCCCGGTGGCCCGGTGAGCAACGGCTGTGCAATCTGTCGCATGAAGCAGGGAAAGAGAAACGTGACCCGTCGTGACCTCGTACGTTTGTGCATGACGTCTGCATGGGGATCTTCCTTCTGCCTGGGAAGACGGAAATACAAAAAGACATTTTTCGATGCTTGCTAGTGCCTAGCTTTGTCATCAGAGACGCTTTTGCATGTCGTCGCGGGTTACCGATTCACGATTGTTGGGTTATTTTGGTGTAGAATGACATCAGCACCTACTAGTGACACAGTTTTAAAATACAATCCGTGAGTCCACTATAGTCAGGATGCGGGGTTTTAATCCGCACGCATATCGACATTGTTGTTATTGTTGCTATTTTTATAATAATTATCCTTTAATAACTATTTATTACTATTCTATTGTCGTCAGGAAGGGCATCCGGACGGAAAACTCTGCTCCAAACATTAACGTCCTACCCCAGGAACTGGGAAAACGAACGATAAACGAATAGATAGAGAGAGAGAGAGAGATAATAACTATTTATGTATATATGAGCCAGCCGTAGCCTAGTGGTTAAAATACAGGACTAGTAATCGGAAGGACGTTTGTACTTCAAGGTTAATGCTGTTGGGCTCTTGAGCAAGGCACGTAACCTTTAATTGCTCAGACCACAAGGTTTTAATATTATTATAGAATGTATTTTAAAAATCTAGATCTAAATCTTGTGGAAAATAAGATGTAAATAAAGTTGTATATTTAAATGATATCTCGACTTAGCATGTGCTACGGTGCTAACTTTCGTCTGAATGCTCACGCAATGCTGTTGCAAGATTGGGAACTTCTAAAAACAAACAAACTCGACGAACTGAGACGGTTCCTGGTGAAGCTGGGCAGAGTCGAGAGAACGCCAACGTTTGTTTACTACATAATTCCATAAATATGTTTTCCTTCTCAGCTCGGATGTCTTCAGTATTAATCTAAAACCAAATTTTGTTAAAGCTTTGGATGAGAAGAACATTTTATATTTGGAGCATTTTTTTTAACCAAATAACCCTGTCGAGCAACCTGGCAACAGTAGCAAGGAAATATTACCAAAAAACCCCAATATAATTACGTTTATCTTCATTATTCTTCATGATTCAATTCCACGTCTGACTTCTCAGGAGCAGCAATGTTGTCAGTATTAGGTGCTCGTCGCTAACAGTCGCTAATCAAAGAACTCATTCCATCAGTTTGGCTACGTTAGCGTGTGTTTCCTCTCCCACAGTGACGGGCGGCAGGTTTCACGTAGACTGGAGCACGGAGAGTTCGTTTTCAGACCTAGCGCTGCTGGGCGATCGCACCCGGACCGGTTTATCGCACCGTCTGTGCCTCCCGGTCGAAGAGCTGGACCATTACCTCCAGGTGATGAAGCTGAATTCGACGCCCACCGTCGGGTACGATAGGGCACCTGATAGGGCGAGAACGGTTCCTGAATCTATTGTATTTACAGCATTGTTTAGCCTAGTTTTTACCTACCTTACTAAATAAAGGATCATCACAAATGCCGCATTACTTATTTATTTGTTTAAGATTAATAGTAAAAGGAAACTTTGTCAGACTTTGTTGTTTAAAAAACGCATATGGACGTCGCAGATGGCGAATCGGATTGCATCTTGGGTAAATTCTATAATTGCATTCAAACACTGGCTGCTAGTAAAAGGATCTATAAATACTTCTTCTGTCAGAAACCTCAAATCTCAGAAATGATTTATTTAGCTCTCGGGTTATAATGAAGTCTCTGTGAAGCTCGTTCTCACATCGAGGGCTCAGACCAATTCCCTCTCCCGCTATGCTAATGAGATCATTAGGCTAATAGTTGCTAGAAAGACTTAGCTCTCGGTTCCTCGTCGTAATGTTCATTAAAGGTCCGACGGTTAGCTCTCGTTTCATTTGGAAAAGCTTTCGAAGTCGTTAACTATTCATTTTTTTTTGATTTACCACCTCAAACCAAATCTTTACTCAAGCTTCGGCTAATATGTTTCGCCTTCATGTTCGTAACGGCTAATTGCGCTAATAAAAGTCGTCGTTTTCATTTATAAAAATGGATTATTCGTCATGCTCGGTAACTCCTAAATTGATCCCTACAGCTACACGTCAAGTCATTTCGGTTCTTCTATCGGGTCTCCAAACAGGGCTGGGTGTAAAATAAACACAAGCTGTAAAGGCATTTAAGTTGCCAGTGTATGTATGTATATATATATATTAGGGCTGACCGCAATTAATCGATTATTCGTTGGTCGACCGAAAAAATGACTAGTCGGACAAATTCCATTGGTCGATTAGTCGCAGGAAAGAAAAAAGCTGCGTTTCGTCAAAGGACTTCTGGGACTTTTAATTTGAACGGCGTCACAAAGGAA
>JAOUQU010405184.1:0-11941 GCA_028566735.1 Ammoglanis amapaensis
CACACAGTTTATTTGATCATGTTATTTAAACATTTATTGCACTTTTTATGGTCGTTTGCTAGCATTTTCAGTTGCCTTTTACATGATTGACATGGTGTGATATGTGAGGTGTGATAACTTACTACATACATACAACAGAACAATTACATAATTAGTAGCTGCATTTGATTTCTTTCTAACTACATTATTAAAATAATTCATGGCTGCTTTATTTATTAATAATTGACTTTATGACTGAATGTATTGTCACTTTAATTATAGTGTGTAAATTGAATAGTGTAATATGTAATAACTTAGAAATAGCTCATAAAAAATGTATATAATTTTTATCAATTGTTGGTCATTTATAGCCTCAACGCGTACAACACATGGTTAAAGCAGTCTTGTTTATAGTAATAAATATTTCCACAGGAAGGACACTTATCTTTAATGAACTGACTGTGATTACATGTGAATGTAGACTCGACAGCATTTCAGCACATTTATTTCTGACAGTAAAGGCCAGATGGTTTTTTAATTGGCCAGAACCCATCAGTCCGATCTGGAAATGTTAATAGTAGCTTGAATTACAATATGCTGTGAAATTTAGTGCGAGGAGAGCATATTGTACTGCGTACAGACTATTGAATTATTTGCTGATATTTGTCACAGTGATTCTTCCAGTTGTCTTTATGAGCGCTGTTTCAGAATCTCTTAGAATTGTAAACAGCATTACCGTACAAGACTGTTATGAGAGATTAGTGTCACATTAAAACAAAGGCTGCTGGCAGCAATATTTGCAGTACTGGGCTGGAGAGTGAAAAACATTGGCCAGATGTTGGCCACAACAGGAGATATAAACCCAATAGCCGGTTTGTTAAGAAGAACTAGTTCAGGTAATGAGTGCAACTGTTAGGTCAGTCATACAAAACGAATAAATATTTATATTTAACATTTTTTCTCTGTCAAATATGTATAAGATCCAGCCCTCCATCACAGTCCCAGGTTCTTATTTGGTCCTTAAAAATGTATTTCCCATGAATGCAAAGGCCTCAAAGGATACGTTTACATTCACGTTTGTTTCCAGGGTTTCCATGGTGCCACTATTGAAATAGATAATTGTTGTAAACAGTGAACAGGAGACGTGGTGGCTTAGTGGGTCCACTGTTGGGTCCTTGAGCAAAGCTCTTAATCCTCAGTTGCTCAAAATGGTGTACTAGTGTAAGTGTTGTAGCCATTGCTTTGCTTTTAAATAATGCAAATGTAAATGTCCTTATTCATCAGGGCTTGGGACTGCACATTATAAAGCACTGGTATGTGCATCCTTAGTGGTTTAGTACATATAGAACAATTCAGACTATCCAATTAATTTGGCTGCATGTTTTTGGACTGTCAGTCCTGGATACTGTAAAACTGTTTAGAGCTTTAAATGTGTTGTTAAGGTTAGTTGAATATTTTCCAGTCCATGAACAGGGCGCTTGTTGAGTCTGGATCATCCAGCGTTCTTATATTTGGTCTAGAAGTCCTTCAACTCTGTAGAGCTGCTTTGGTTCTAAAAACTGTGATACAAATCAAATAATTCTTAAAACTTCACTTAATCTGACTTGAGACGACTTGCCGCTTTTAATCTGACTTGTTTCAGGGAATTTTCAGTAAGTACTTGACATGACAGTAAGTCCTTTAGCATCCGGCAGGGTCTGTAACTCATTTGAAAAACGTCAACAAACTGTCATAATGTTTGGATGTTGGAATTCAATTCTTTTGCGGATCTGCAAATACATTTTAATTATAACTACGTGTAGTTTTTCATCATCCAATACACATAACATACACAAGCATTACTGTGAATTCTCATGTTTGTGTAGCAACTGTCCGTATTAACGAAAATGATATCAGCAAATGTAGCCCATAATGCACTTGAACAGAATGTTCTCATTTTAATAGTCATAATAGATTAAAGAAATTATGTCAAGATGTTTAGTTCTAAATAGATGTTTTTGGAAATTTCTGTCTTTTGTTGGATTTTTTTCATGAATTTAAACCTTGTATTGATTTCATTTCATTCGATTTTTTTTTTCCCTTTTGCTAGGTTTCAGGTACAATCCAACATGTGGAGTATTTCTTTTTGATGTAGGTTAAGTTGCTTGGACATTTTTAAGGTCAGAGGATATGAGCTGGTAGTTTATTCCTCCTCTATCAGGGTCACCTGTAGAAGAATTACTAAGAGTATGTGGGCCAATGAGGTCTGCTAGTTTACCAGTGCTGAAATTTGGAATCTCTGGGTCTGAGCTGATCTTTAGTACTTGATTACTGACATTACTGTGCGACTACATGTGTGCCCCAGGCTTATATAGAGTTTGGTATTTAGAAAACACTTGGGGGGCAGCAGTAAGCAACCTACATTTTGCTTTATCTGTGCACTATCGTGCTAAAGAGTAATTTAAATCTGAATCAGAAGAGTTGCAAAAAAATTAAAACATTTCGAAACCTTTTCACTACAGGGCTTGTATACATTTAGAAATCAATCCTCCACATACAGTGGTGTGAAACACACATTTACACACACTAGTGAACACCCAACCCCAAGCCCAGTTCTTTAACCAGCAGGCCACAGCCACCCTGAAGTGAAGGATTAATGGAGATCAGTGTGTGATCATTTGTGTCATCATTTGGCAGAAGTGCTGAGATTTCACACTCTTGAGTGAGAATCTCAGTGGTTCTATTGGCTGTTTGGCCACTTACATAGACATTCTTGAAGCGGTGGAGGAATAATGCTAATCAGTGTGTCTCATGCAGGTGCAATGAAGTTTTGTTAGTGTTACAGCTCTTCCTGGTCAGGGTAGGTGTCTAATGCATCAGAGGAAAGATACAGCTAAGTAAATGGATATGACTAGCAGAAGGGGAAGAATCCATGGGGCAGTAATTGGACTTGTGCTTGTGTTTATCTCGCTGACAATTTACTGTTGGAGGGGCGAGCTCGTTCAAAGCCTGTTGTCTGTGATTGACAGTCCCCGGGGCAATTTCCTTCACCTGCTCTCTGTGGCCAAGACTATCACTCTAATCTGCTGCATCTAGATTGAATCATTCCTCCTTATTGAATCCTTCCTTACTACGCCGTTCAGCAGGAACATCCTACTTTATCTCATCGAAGAGACTGGGCTGTGTGTGTGTCTGGCTGTGTGTGTGAGTGAGGGGGGTACGTGTTTATCTATATGTAACAAATAAAGCCATCCACTATATCTCCCTATATTACCATCATCTTTATCTATTTTTATTTTGTACATTTTCTCACTATGGGACTTATCCTTATGATGATATTCTGGTTTGTTTCTCTTTTCTCCAGTCCTAACCAGATGTGGCAATTCATGTACCAATTTCCTCAGCTATGTTCCTCAGCAAAATTCATAAGCCCGGGGACCAAAAGTTTATATCCTCTTTATTTCCAGCCTGCTTGCTCTCATCCGTACTGGCTGTTATTCAGCGCCGAGGTCTGTTCAGGAGCTGTAACCGCTTGGCGTTCACTGCAGCACGTCTGCAGGGCAATGAATTTTATACAACTCTATCATTGCCAAGTTGCACCATCTTAAATTTGGGAGAGGCAAATGAGTCCCTGAACCTAGCCGCCGACTTCTTCAGAATATTAAACGCAGCGGAGTTGCAGCGTCTGCAAAAAAGCAGCTAGCACTCCATCTCATCATCAGCACTGAGCAAGCGGCGGGGACGAGCCAGGCGATGAAGTCATGGAACGTTGACAGGTGTGCGTTCGATGAAATGTGACAGTAGTTCTGCTGCTTTGGTTTATTCGCTAAACCCAAGCTGCACAGCTTATTTGTTTATGACTCCGTCAGCAGAATTGGTTTGCCGTCGTCCTCCTGTGGGACTCTTACTGATTGAGGTACCTTTACGTGCTTGACAGGGTGTGTTGCGAGCCTCACGACTCTGTGTGACAACTCCAGTAGCGCAAACGCTGATATGTCTGGTGTACAGTAGAAAAACATTTCTGTTAGTAATCGATTACTAATTGACTGGATGCATGAGAAATGGTTTTAAAATAAACTGTCTGATCTGCCATAGTGAGAGGAGAAGAGCTTCGCTTCATCTTTGTGACCATTAGCTCTCCTGGCATGCAGTCAGACAAAGAAGAAAGTTAAATAAATAAATGAATAATTAATTGTACAAAGAATTACAACAGAATTACAAGTATAGTAAAAGGCCATGTATAATTTATGCACCTGATGTGCAGCATAAAATCACACAGAAATCCAGAAATGAATCTGAGACGATCTGACAACATGACTAACATGGAAGTTTGTATTTTTCAATGCAATGTTGGTGTTTTCCGAAGTATTGTGTGGAATGTCGAGGTCACGAATACTGTAAAACTGCTTTTGTTTAGTGCATATTTTAATTGGAACTATATTACACCCAGGATCGGCTGTAGTTTGACACAACATGCATTAACGATCGCCCGAAGGATATCCAGATATACACTGGGACAGTGTAGCCTAGTGGGTAAGGGACAGTGTAGCCTAGTGGGTAGAGCGTTGGGCTGGGATTCTAAAGGTTGGGGGTTCAAATCCAGGCACCTGCTACACTCCGCTACACTGCTGGGTCCTTGAGCAAGACCCTTAACCCTGTCTGCTCCAGGGGCGCAGTACTGCGGCTGACCCTGTGCTCTGACCCCAACTTTCAGACAAGTTGGGTATGGATATGCGAAGAGAAACATTTCATTGTACTGTACATCTGTATATGTGTAATGACAAATAAATTTGAATTTGAGATATTTAGCATGATAGGTATTTATCTGCAGTATTTATCAGTGAGCCGTTGGCACACAGACATTGAGAGCAGAGTTGCCTGGGTGTGCAAGTAAAACATTGTATTGTTTGAACTGGGATTTGGTTGGTAACGGTTCAAGATTCTGATACACACATAAATGATGGACTCTAACACACACACACATACATACAATTGACTTTAACTTACATACATGGTGGACTGACACACAAACACATTTACGATTGATCTTTTGTGGTTCTTGCAACGACTCCAGGTCTATGTTACAGTATTACTTTGACTGTATTATATTTGTATTTGTATTTATATTTGTAATATGCGTATATGCATTTTTTGCACCTTAATCTGTTATATCTCTTGAGTCTTGTCTCTTAATTACTTGTTTAGATTAGAAATATCTTTTTGAATTTATTATAGATTTTATTTATTCTACTGTGGTGCGTCTGCACTGTTTGTTGTATTGTTTTGCACTCTGTTCTGTGTTACACGGTGGTCCTGGAGGAGGAACGCTGTTTCGTTTCTGTTTCGTATGTACTTGTATGTACCTGAAAAGATCATAAAACCTCTCAGATTTTGACTGTATCTAACTTAAACTCTGTTAAATGAGATTATATGATTTTAAACATGACCAAATACAAGATGTGAATAATTATACAACCACGTTAGTTCAGGTGGTGGGCATTATCTGTTTTTTTAAACTAGATATAATAAATATAACACAAATGCCTTGTACATTAAAATATTTTAACCAAATGTCACATGGCCTTCAGGTCACAATCCGCAATTTCTGTCCTGTTTTCTTACAGATCTCTGTTTTCTGTCTTTTTTTCTTATTTAGCACCATCCAACAGGAAGCCAGGGGATTCTCTAATCATCTCTGACATTAAAAAAGGGAGCGTGGCACACAGGTAACATGATCTATTCCCCTTTTATATTCAATTTCCCCTTTCTATTCCTATTACCCTTTATAAATTCAACACATACAATAGCACAGACACTCTTGGATATCTGATTCTTATTTCGAATGGTATTGTTATTAAATGAGTAAATATTAAATAATGGGCAGAAAGGGCTTGGTGGTTGGCGAACTGTGATCAGAAGGTTGTCGGATTCATTTTTGAGTGCCCATGAGCAAGGCACCCTAACCCCGAACTGCTTCTCAAGCGCTATGGCTAGGGACTGCCCACCGCGCCAAGAATGTGTGCTCACTGCTGCCCCCTGGTGTGTGTTCTATTCTATGGATTAGGTGAATTGTAAATAAATAATTCCTATGTGAGTAAAAAGCACAATAATGCTACAGTGGGATGTTCCACTACCACACCAGCGAGGAGATGAGAAACGTCTGGGTTCGAATATCATGGAGTGTCATGGAGGGGTGGGTGACATATTTTGAGACTACTGTGCAGAGTCAGGTGAAAATGGGATCTCCTCAGGGCTGCATGTGGCTCACATGATTCTTAAACAACATAGAAAATGCACAAAACATTTATTTGTCAGAACAAGATCCACAGGATTTAATTTTCTGTCCGACACCAAATCAACTAGCTGGTCAGTAGAGCAGATCAGTGCATTTGGCACATCTTACTTACATGAGCACTCTTAGCTCTGTTGCCATCATCCATTTGGGTTCAGTCAGCTCGGTGCTGATTTGCAGTGTTGAGTTTACTGAAGCGTTTCCGCCCACACCAGAAGCTAGCGTTGATGGTATTAAAGGTTATCAGGCTGGTTTAATTAAAGGTGCTAAAGCGTAAAGCAATACAACAAGTGGTTGGTTACATCTGATGACCCATTCACAGATCCACAAAGGTCCTTTTTATGCACGTACTAATTAAAAGCAGCAAATAAGTAGCAGAAACCAAGGGGAAAAGGAACAGTTAAGTCTGCTAACTGTTTATAAATTCTCGACTTGTTTCTCATACAGCACTGATTTACATTAGTTACCTAAAGTATAGTACACATCCTAAAGAAAGTAGTATTGTCGTATGTTTGAAAGTATTGAAAGTAGTATTGTAGTATGTTTTGCACCCCTCCAGTCTTTGGTTCCATCAACAATAAGCAAGGTTCTTTATTATATAATCTTATATTGTCCCTGCCGAGAGACACGGCCTGATCCACATTATCCATCAATTCTGCGCAGGCCCCATCAGTCAGCCAGCATAGGTCATAAATCAGTTATGAGGGATTCTCATATTTGAAACCCATTGAAAAAGAAACAGAGTTTGTGTCTCTGGTGTGCTAGAGTGTATTTTTCTGTTGCACGGTTTTCAATAGTATTGTATTAAACGAGCTTTATAACAATTGTGTTTAAGGGAAGTATGTAAGTATGTACGGACGGACAGACTGAGAAACAGGCGGGCAGATAAATGAATGGATAGACAGACAGACAGACAGATAAGATGGATGGATGGATGGATGGATAGATAGATAAATAGATAGATATATAAAGAGATGGATGAATGGACAGACAGACCGATGAATGGATGGATGGAGGGATGGACAGACAGGCCGATGGTTGGATGGATGGCTAGCTGGATGGATGGATGACTAGTTGGATGGATGGTTAGATGGATGCACAGTTAGTAATACATTTGTAGATGTAAACATTTTATTTTAAAATAATAAAATTACAGGTTCAAAAAACTTAGACGTGGAACAGAAGTGACTCCATCTGCACTGTAATTATACAGTAAGGCTACAGATTAGTGCAGAAACGCACATATTTTTATTGCTGCTTGAATGTTAGCAAACGAACACCCACAAGTTCTCGATCTGAAACTAAATAAATATACAATGTATGTAATCTTTTTTTCACGTGACAAAAAACTGTACAACCAAACCAAACATTAACATCGGACAAAGATAGAAAAGGTTAGAAGAACATTGATAGATAACCTAAAACACAGTGGCAGCATTTATTACCAGACAAGCTGCACTATGTGTGATGGAAAAAGCAGCGGGTGTTCAGTATATACACAATCCAACACTGAAAATCAGACTGTCATGTACTTCCATCTTCCGTCTAATCCACATAATCCGTATTCTGAGCACTGTATGCTATACTTGATATGAAATCGACCTCAGTGAACGGTGTCTAAAAACTAAAATCTGATGCTATATGGCTGGTTATCACGTTCAGGGTTTTTCAGTTTGTACCAGAAATAAAATGTATCTATTGTCTACCCACTACTTGATCCTATCTAAGGTCACGGTGAGACACGCACTGGGCGAATACACGAAACATCTGAGCAAGTTGGCATTCTGATTTAGGCTACATAGATAAACACAAACCCAAAGTACAATTTTACTATCTTCACTTACTGTATGTCTTGAGACTGTGGGAGGAAACCCAGAATACCCGGAGAAAACCCACACAGACATGGGGAGAAAATGCAAACTCCAAGGACTTCTCCACTGAAATATATATATCTATTTTTTTAAATTTGTAAAACAAATTCTTAATTAGCAATTAGGAAAGAAAAAGGAAAAAGAAAAAAGGTTACATGTAAACATGGAGGTTATTTAATGTGACAGCACGTCTGGCGCTGTGATGATGGGGCTCTTTGGCTTTCTCTCATTATAATACAACGCGCCTGTACAGCTCAATTGTGTTTTCATGCTGTTTGATTGAACAATATTGGACATTAGGATCTGTCTCCCTGCTGATATTATTACGTGGAAATGGAGGCTAGCTGTTCTTAGCTGGTTGATTATCAAGATGTTAATGCGCCGCACTACGATCAATGTGACGTTCATAAATGATAACCATCTCCATTAGACGTTTCGATTTCCCTGTACATTTATTTCAGCCAATGCCATGACTGGACAAAGAGAGTTACAGCCTATCACACAGATACTTTAACATATATGAGGTCATTGGTCACATATTTGCACTGACTTGTGATGGAATATTTCAGAGTTCATTTGTACAGCTTCTACAGTTTATTTAGTTGTTTTAGTTAGTTATTTGTGGTATACAAAGAGCAATGTACAGATATTCTGTACAGTTAATCCACTAATACATTTTATGTAGTAGTACAGTCTTATTAATAAAATCTTACTTTACATTTTAAGGTACTGGTGGATCCCTTTATGGATATTAAAATGGCAGTAATACTGTATTTCTGTGTCAAATAAAATGTTTTTTTTTTTTGATAGTTATACTTAGAAATGAACAAATATAACAGCTTCAATATAAAAACACTGTAATATAATTAAAATCAGTAAAAACAATTTATGTACTAAAACGGGCAATTATGCTTCTTAATTTGCACAACATTTAATGCGACTTATTGTGCTTAAACAATAAACAAGGAATTTCATTTTCATTAGTGAATAGAACGTATGAACTACTCGGACCTTCAACACAAGTCTGAATGTTTAAAAGAAACAAAGCTTGATGCTGTTTTAACACATCGCTCAAGCCAAGTGACTTCAATGTTTATTTATAACGAAATACTTTATTTTACAAGAAAGTTGAATGAAAATGTTGAGTTTAAGGTTGAATGACATTGCGATTCGAAGGTTTTGTGTTTGGGATGCTGAATTATTTTAGCATTCGGATGATTAAATGATTATGTGTGATATAAACCAAGGGTAAAATAAAAAAGTCTAATATGAAGCTAAGAGAAACACTTTCATTTATAGGTTCATCCTGTAGCAAACTAGGAAGTTGGGTAAAACTAAACACTTAAAAAGAGAGTTATTCTGTTAGGTTTATGTATTTCCATGACTTGTACATGATCTTTTTTTCTGTCGCAGGACAGGGACTCTGGAGCTGGGGGACAAGCTCCTGGCCATTGACAATATCCGTCTGGACAACTGTTCCATGGAGGATGCTGTACAGATCCTGCAGCAGTGTGAGGAATTGGTCAAGCTTAAAATCCGCAAGGACGAGGACAACTCAGGTACCCCTGGGTCTTGTAACACACATCTGCGAGCATACAGAGAGTTTCACCTTGTGAATACAAAAAATACAATTAGTTCCTTGTATCCAGACACATTCTTCATGTTTAGCAAATGTCTAACAGTAGAGAAATATCATCTATTCATTCTATATTCTATAAGCATCTTGACTCTCTCTGTGTTGTTATTCTGCAAATTACAATGTCTTGCACCCCCACCCCACCCCACACCGCTAATCTCTAATACTATTACTGTTGTTCACATAGAGGAAAATTACTTCAATCAGCCCAATAAAATGCTCACTGGCTTCATTTAGTCAATTAAATCCCCCTAGAGTCTTTTCTTCCCACCAAGAGTCATGGTGCACTAAGTTTAGCATTTATGCACAGGCCACCAAATGAGACAAATCATTTTAATCTTTTTCCAATTATTAATGACGGATTAAGCTAAGTTTTAAAAGCAAGAGCTGATCGATATGAGCGTTTGTCTTTTTTTATTGTCTGCAAGTCTTTACATTGATTTGAAGTGATCAAGGATTGTGAAACATGATTAATAGGATTTGTTTTTACAAAGTTACTTCACGAAGATGAAATACACCTGCTAAAATCATATTCCAAAGATTGTCTAGATTTTTTTGTATTAGATTTAGATTTTAAATGAGACTTGACATGTGCTAAGACGTTGTAGTTTAATTATCAGATGGTAAAACTTGTTGGCAAGTGTTCTAATGCTTTATTATAGGCATCCACAGCCTGATTATATCGCTTTAAGTTAAACTGTTTACATCTGGGATTGAACAGAGGTTTTCTAAACAGAAGCGTATAATCAAGATATGAATAAATCAGTAACTTCATCCTGCTTTTTGTTCATACTTAGTCACCAGAAATATAGGTGTAAAAGTTAATGACAATGTCCCGGACAGACGGCGCATTCATGTCAGGAAAGAAATGTGAGGTTACTGTAATACATTTATATTTAAAGCATTAAATTATTTTATTCAAACTAACTTACAACATTGAGACAGTATAGTGTCTAAGGAAAGTCTTCATGTTTCTTCAAGATCAATAAAATATTCTGTCTGTTGATCTACCAACTTACCTACCAAACTAACTACTTACTAAAATGGGCTCAACAATGACGATCTTGATCAATTCAGAACTAAAGTATCGATCTTAGTACACTTGAATCAATCAATTTCAATGCCAACGTTGGTATTTAAGGAATAAAATACTTTGTATCTGGATTATACTCTAGTTAGTTAAATACAAATTAGACCATTAACATCATCTAAGATTAGCATTTAGACAGTATTAACAAATAATTAAGTGTCTCCAGTTAACTTGGATGTCACTCTAGAACACCTAACCTTGGAAAAGTTTTTAACTAGGTCTGGATTTTACTTCCCTTTGTTCACAATGTCCTTCTAAATCTTTTGTTCCATAAGAAGATTGTAAAACCTTTTTTCCTCCAAATGATCATTGTTAGCTGTGGCCTTTTTATTCGTGAAGGAAAGAGAATAGGGTAACAAGGTTTCCTTGGTGGTTCATTTTTCAGTCGCTGCTGCATGGCATTTGCAGATGTCATCAGGCTCAATAATTGTAGAGAGCTAGTAATCAAATGGCGCTTTTATCCCCTTTTTTCATGATTCCATAAACTGAATGAGATTCCTAATGTGCCAGAATAGCTAACACAATAAATGAACATGAACTTCCTGCCGCCATGTGGAGAAAAGACACCAGTCCTGCTGTGTCTCTTCTGATTTTAGAACTAAAGTTAGTGTCGGGGTGCTTTGACGCGCTTTGCTTCATTAGTTTAGTTTACAGGCTGTGAGATGAAGTGACTCAGGGGAGCTTGCAAGCTTGCTCTGTTCTTTCTTTCTTTCTTTCCTTACTGTTTAATCTGGTCCAGTCTTTATTCACAGGTTGGCATTTGACCTTAGCCATCGACAGACGCTGTTTGTCTGCTTATAAGCTCTTGTGGTGAAGAGGCTATACTTCCTTTTTAAATCTCATCATGCAGATCGTAGTTTTGCCAAACGCTGAGCAATATCTGTACGAGCTTGTGGCTGTTATCCAAAATAACTATAATCATCGGTGCTGATAATGTTTCATGATTTTTGGTGATTTTTGCAGTACCGTTATAGCTATTCATCGTCTACATAATATTGCTGATGGGCGGCACGGTGGCTGAGTGGTTATAGCACTGTCGCCTCACAGCAAGAAGTCCCGGGTTTGATCCCCGGGTCGGGCTGGGGACTTTCTGT
>JAOUQU010405195.1:0-11940 GCA_028566735.1 Ammoglanis amapaensis
GCTATATAAGTATAACTTATTTAATACTTTTTTACCATAGTGCCCAATTATTCGTGTGGGGCTTTTGAACTATAAACATGTTATATTTTGATGCATGTTGCATTTCTTTTGGATCATGCATGACTGATGTCTTGTATTGCGCATCGCATAATTTGTTATATATACAACAATAATATACAACAATTATACAACAGTGAAGTCAGAACGTATATAGCATTATCCAAACCGTGCCAGCTGGTGGTGTTAAGGCTTAAGTCCAGTACCATAACAACTTAGACAACATTATCATGCTGACTGTATTGCTGACTGTGTACTCAGCAGGCAGGTAGGTGCACACCCAAAATGTTGTCTACCTAAGGCATGGCATGCAAAGACATATTAACATGCAGGCAATGACTTGCTATACACACCCACTTCTCTTTTCGCAGCTGGTATGGTGTGTTATTAAGAAATTCCTTCTTGCGCTGAAACACGAGCTTGGGAATAGCATTCTTAGGAAAAATTGTGGATACGGTGCATCCTGGTATTATTTTACAACTTAAATTGTGAGGTACTGCCAGAAGTGACCTTGTTATTTTAAAGTGCACAATCAGAATGCAGACTGAAACAATTCTATGTCTGTGTTTCCATCTGTGGTTCTGGATGATTAATAGATATAGTTTCGAATGGTGGCGAAGAATGTTTTAGATAAATATCGGGTACATATGGTGAAAGCCTTTACCAAATAAAAGCACTGTGGGAAAATTAGTTAGGCTGAAAGACTAGAAGCAGTGTTAGAGGTGTTTGTTTTAATAAGTTGGCACTGATTTATTAAGCAGTGTGTAAGAATTTGTGATTTAGCACTTGTTTCTAATGCACTCGTGTACTGATATATGTGTAATGCTGGTGCACTTTTTTATTTGGAGTGATCCAAACGGCTCTGTGTGCAGTGTTGATGCATGAAAAGTTGCACTGCCTGTAGAATGTGGTGGACCAGTGCGTCATGTAAAAAGTTCAGAACTCAATAAACTCAAGATTGACCTTCACTATTCTCTATTAATGAATCCCATTTAGCCAAGATGGTGATCTGATTAAATCTGGGAGTCAATCGGTGTCTGGGGACCAGTCTGGCAGAACCACTAAGGAAAATGTCCCATCAAACACCTCAGAATTGCTGCTGGACCCAGAACTTCAAGAAGTCTTTGAAGAATGTGAGGAAGAAATTGCTTCGTTTGGCAAACACTCCTCATCCTTCTCCTCCTCCTCCTCTTCTCCTGTCAGTTCAGGTCTTGTGGATAAGATGGACACGTGTCTGGCAGAGACCTTTACGGCGTCATCCGTTTCACTCATGGGATCTCACAGCAATGGAAACGTTCCAGAGCAACCCACGTGTGCTGCATTTAGCACTGATGAGGCTACGTTTAGTTTCAGAGATTATATACTTGGAAAAAAGCCTCCTGTCAATATCGGTATGGAAAACTGCAAAGAATTAGAAAGACACGAGGAGAATGTGGGCAAGGAAACAAATAAATTAAGAACAGAAATGATCGCTGATGCCGAAAAGAGTCAGAAGCAGCTGAAAAATGAGTCGGTTTTGGATTCACAGATAAAAATGGGAGCAGATACGACAAAAAATATAGAAAAACAAGAATTTCCAAAATTATCCTCTATAAATTATGAAGACTCACTGAATGCTTTGGATGTAAATAAAGAAACAGATTCGGATGTTGCAGATTCTCAGGAAGAGCCACAAAGAGCTGCAAATACACAAACTATGATCACCAATCGAATTTTGAAATCGGAAACAAGTCAAACAACAACTGGTCCTTCAGCAGAAAATGGAATAAACTTTGATACAGATGTTGGAATAATCTTAAAATCAGAGCGGTCACAAGTCTTTACTCCCACACTGGCTCAGATACAAGCAAACCTTGATCACAAGACAAAAGAAGACAGTCAAACAGAGTGTTTAGACATCTTCGCCTCACATCCAGACCTTGTCCTTGACCAGGCTCATCTTACCCTGCCGGGGGCTGCATCTGCCCCCACACTTGACCATCTGCAGGACATTGCACTGGCAGATGGTCCATGCAAGTCAATTTCAGAACATCAACCCGTATGCCAATATTTACCTGGACAGGTGATCTGTGTTTCAGGGGCGTCTGCTATTATCAATATAGCTGATTCTGGTTCTGCTAATGTCACTAAAGTTAATGAAGGAATTAAAGCTGACACACTGATGCGGGAGGAAGTAGATTCTCTGAGCCAAAGTGATGCTCGTGAAGAGAAAAAGAAGGACAGCGTTTTCGCAAAGGCTGTTACATCATGTGCAGATTTCATGTTGCCACTGACTCCCACTATTCAAAAGATGATTCAATATCAGGAGGCAGGAAAAGACCATATTAGGGATGCCCAAGATACTGTAGAGAAAGAGACATGTGAATTACAGGAAAAGGACCAATGTGTAAGCTCAGAGGAAAGGGAGCGTGAAATCATTGCAGTAGATGGACAAGAGAATGTCCTGATCTCTACTAATATAAATAGCTCATTTGCGAAGGAGGTGGAGGAGAAAGAATCTTCATGTGAGGTCGGATGTAGCGCCGTAATCCCACACAACTCTGAGGAGAGTGAAATAAAGGGAGGAGGTCTAAACGCTGAGGGCTCCCTCGGGACGGATGCTTACTATGCAGCTGAAGAGAATGAGACAAGCACGGTCAGTATCGAGGACGGCTCTGTGATCATTGCATCTTTACCAGCGCTCCGTGACAGTTTATCAGCGATCCGTGACAGACGTGATGGGAACCAAATAAGCACAGAAACGGCGGTAAGAAAGGGAGGGGGGCGAACAGAGGCAAGCCAAGAGGACGTTAATAAGAAAGAAACGGTAGGAGTACGGACTTTATTCCATCAGGTATTTTATGAAGGAGGGGAGTCCTTGACAGAAAATCAAATACAACCTGTTTATGACAGCGTAGTGACGCAGGTGGTGACGGAGCAAAAAAACAAAGACGTAGTTACAGTGGGCACGGATGAAACAGCTTTACATCCCTTGTCCAGCAGCAGTGCAAACGATTGTAGCTCGATAAACCCCTCCCCTCCGGTTCTCATCCCAGACCCGACGGATACGGAGGGAAAGACGCCACTACAGGAGGAGGAAGCTTGTGTGAATGAAAGCGCACCGGCTGAAAAACTGCCCAGCAGTGATATTTCATATCTGTCTGCTGCCTCAGCCGATGATAAAGATCCCACGGAACAAATCAGCAGTCAACAGGTACAACGGACGCGGAATCAACAGGACAACGCGGATACAGAAAAAGAAACAAATCAAGGGACCGAAGACCAGCATCAATCTTTCTCACTGGGTATGAGCGTCATGGATAAAACCTGTAAGGATGGAACTCCTGGCGACATGTCCACCCGGCTGGCACGGTTTGCCTCTCTGCCGCCGATCACGGTTCATGAGAATCTGCGGCACCCAGTAAGTGAGAGTTTTTACGCTCATGGGGTATTTAATAACAGAAAACCAGACCATCTGCACCAGTCAGACAGATCACATGATGGTACTGGTGAAAGTGCTATAAACGACAATATTAAAGCTAGTAATAGCACTGGTAGACAGAATCATGCAAATGACAATATTGAGAAGTTGTCACCACCAAGTAATAAAATCCCAAACATCACTGAGGAGGACACGCGAGAAATTGAAGACAAGCAAGCAAAGGATGAAAATGAAATCATCCTTCAGAGCAACCAGAACGATATTTCATTGGAAGGCACCAATACAAAAACTACTCTGTTGCAAGAGACAGGACATGTTATCCACAAGATATCTGATCCTATCAAATCTGATGCAGAAAAACATACCAAGGACTTAGTCACGGCCAAGTCAGAGAAATGTGACATGACAGCTAGTGATAAGAATGAAGAGAAATGTCAAGTCAGTTCTGTTTGCAGTCAGCTTACAAACAACACAGACGTTTCCCAGCAAGAACAAACACCATCAATGGAATATCCTCAAATTCAACATACTGACCACCTAACTGAGCTCAAATATCAAACAGTTTCAGATCTAAACGATGGTACAAAAGATCCCCCTCCTGCTCCTCTCAGCTTTCCTTTACACAACAGTCAAAGTGATGCTAAAGCATTTATTGCACTTAAGCCCCCGGGCCCCATGCTGAGTCATTGTGAAGTCAATAATGACAATGTTTTCGTCCCAGGAGAGGAATTGAGTTGCAGCTCCGAATCTAATTGTGTTAGCACTCGGAACAGTGGAAGTCATGTGGAAGCTGGGTTTAGAAATGATATTGATGAAAAACTCGATGAGCATTCTAAATCTCACGAGACAAAAGCAGACAAAAAGGAAACTGATGATGTATCCTCCCGTGTGCATGTCTTAACACAGGAAAAAGAAGCTATCATTGCTACTAACATAAATGATGAAGTAGCAGCTACAGAAAATAAAGCTGGTTGTTTGGGGCTTGACCAGAACCCTCAAGACACGAAACCTGACATGGCAGCTATTGAGGCATCTTTAGTTCCAGATACTACAAATGATGTAACAAAAGCGAATACATTACAAGAGGATGAGGCAAATACAGAATGTGTGGTATTGAATTCATATCAATTTGACGAGTTCTTAGACAAATGTGAAGTACTTACCAAGACAAATGTGCCAGCAGAAGTTAAGCTTGACCTTTTAGTTGAAAATGCCAGCTCGGAATCGGCCTCGAGTTTCTTAGCTGCGACAAATACCCCAATGTCAGAGGAATATTGTTCAGCTGAACTCCATTCGGCGCTACTTCAAGATAAAGAGCCGAATACAAATCTGCTCTCAACCCAGAATACACGTGGTTTTACCATAAATACTGCAGTCATGGAAATAATCACTGAAGAACACCCAAAAGAGGAAAACCAAATGGAATATGATAAACAACACAAAGAGCAAAACTTTGAGGAGGGTGGAGACCAACTTATGGAAAATTCAATTTCACTTAACATTAATGTATTGGATGAGAAAACAAATGATGTTCAGTCAGTTGATAATTCAGTTCTTAAGAAAGAAGACGTGCAAAAAGAACGAAACATCAACAACAAAGAACTCTTAGATGATTTGTTAACAAAGGATGTTAAGACCAGTGATGGAGCTTCGACTGAGGCTTCTACTTCACTAGAGTCAGTTGTACAGGCGGAATCCTTTAAGAGAGACCACACACAACACCAGAGGGTCTTATTTGAATTAAATGTGGTACCTGGAGTAAATAATAATCCTGAAGTGGAATGTACGGATGCTTCAAAACCATTAACTGATTGCTTAGAAGGTAAAAATAGAGGTGGTGCAGAAGATGCGAACTGTATTGATATTGATACGCTGGGGAGTGTCACCGTGCATGGAACTAGCATCAGCAATACTGGAGATGATGTTTGTCTTGATGGAAATGAATGCAAAAATACATCAAGTGACTTTGGAACCATCTCTCCAATTGTTGTCCAGCATCCAGTTGAATGTGCAAACGTTGTAAACCAGAAGGTAGACCATCAGCTAACGAAATTGTCTGAAGAAATTCATGAACAAATAGAATTACATGCGTCAGTCATCAGGGAATCAAAGGGAAGTGAGAACAATTGTTCTGATTTGACCAGTCAACCACCAGTCAATGATGACAAAGCCGAAAGCGCGATGAAGGCGACGCCTGATGTTATTAATTTAACTGCAGATCTGGTTGTTAATGATTCGTTCAAGTCACTTGAGAATTCCACCATCTCACGTCATGGACAGAAATGTAAGGATCAGTGTAACAGTACAGCTGCATTTGACGACAATAATGATAACAATACACCACACAACCAAGTACAGCAAGAAAGTAAAGTGTTAAGTATTTTAACAGCAAACGTTGAAAATACTGAAATCAAACCAGTGAATAATGAAAGCAAACCTCAAGGTAATAACACCGAACCACAGTCCTGTGTCGATGAACCTAAACCTGACGTTTGCGATGTTGTAGATGTTACTTTGAATGAACTGTTAAAGCCACTTGAGAATTGTAACACCTCACATGAACATGAACAGAAAACAGAAGTGGAACAGGAGACACATAGGCTGAGTGAATTCCCAACGTCAGTCACGAAAACCTCACAAGAGGTCGAGGAATTTTTGGATCGTACCAGTGAATCAGTTAGTGTGAATAAACTTCAAGAACTTCAACAGTTCAAGGAAGCAGAACTGGACACGAGTGAATTAAATAAAATTGAAGATGATTTTAGCACCTTACACGATGTCCAGTCTGAACAGACTGATGTCCTGTCTGTCGGAAATAAAACAGATAGAGGGAAAAATAAGGAGGGTTCAGCATTCCTTCTGGAATCACCAATGTCAGTCATCAAAGACTTGCAGGAAAGTAAGAGCAAACTTTTAAATCGCATTTCTGAATTACAGATCAGTATGGAAAACTCTGGAGAATCTTCGGATGTCATGTCTCACCTAAGTGAAACTGTAGATCTGGATAAAAGTCATTTGTCCAAACCTGCTGATGATTCGAGTCCTGTAGATAATAAACAGAAAACCGAAGATGATAGTTTAAATGTAGTCGCCTTTCCATTGTTCCCCAGTGTAAATCGAGACAGCACTGTGGAACCCAACACCCAGAAAGAACAAATTAAAAAATATGAACAAGAAAAAAAGGTGCCAGGCACTTTAAATACATCTCTTGGTGATCCAGAAATGAAGTCTGAGCTGACAGATTTGCCAATGTTTAGCATCAGTTCTTTACAGGAAAGTGCAAGTAAAAATTTGGACTGTACCAGTAAATCTCAAGCAAATGTGAATGAACCTGAACATCAACAAAAAGCTACGGCTACTACAGACAGCCAACCAACTACAGACCAGAAAAGGATAGATACCCAGGAGAAAAAAATACCAGAATTAACCACATCACATTTTGAAAATACGGACCTAAGACTTATGAAAGTATCATCAACAACTTTCCAAGAAACACAGGAAAATGATAAACTACAAGATGGTACCAGTGAACCTCAATGGACCATAACGGACCTTGGTAAAACAGAAGATATAGCAACAAATCAGTCGTCTGATCCAATTGAGACATTTAGCATCTCTCAAGAGGAACAGAAAACACTGAATAACTGTGCCAGTGCAGTGATATTTGGTAACAGCAAGTGTCCTGGGGAATCCAGTTCCAATAATGTAGACCAAAGAAAGAAAGACAGAGAAGAGTGGAACTCTTTAGGATGCCCTCCGGTGGAATTTTCTTTATTCGACACTACAGAGCTAAAACCTGAGCTACAAGTCTCACAGGAAATGGAAAGCAAACATTTGAAATCGACACCGCAATCACATGTTACTGTGAATAGTCCTGAAGGCCAGGAAGAAGCATTTTCTGACCTTTGTAAATCTGTAAAACTGACCACCAATGATTCACCCGAGTCACTTGGAAATTCGAACACCTTACTGCATGTAGACAAAACAGAAGATCAGTGTTTTAATATTGTCACGTGTGAGGACAGCAGATGTGTCGAGGTGTTCGATTGTAAGCTGGAATCTAGCAAGCAAGTGAACCAAAACAAAATAGGGACGACACAAGTCAACCAAAACAATCAAGAAAATGAATCACCAGACATAACAACATTGTTTGAAAATAAACAAGATAATCCTGAGCTGAGAGAATCGACCATTTCTGCAAACCTCTCGAATGGAAGTAGGAGAAAACTTGGAGATTGTACCATTGACTTGCAGGACAATGTGGCTCAAAACGATTCATCCAAACCTTGTGTTAATTCAACCTTGTGTTTGTCCACATTTGGCACCAAGTGTCCAGAGGTGTCTGAAACTCTGGGACTGGATCACGAACATAAAGCTTCATCCACTAATGATAATCAACCTTCAATAATCACACCCCCTTGTCCGAATTTTGTTTTAAGTAATAAACCAAAAAGTGCCCCTCAAGATTCAGACGATGCAAAGCTGACACACTCTTGTCACACACTTCTGGAACCTAGCCATGTCCAGAACAAAGAGTGCCAGGATGCTGCCCATCCTGAATCACAACCCACAGAAGTACCGGAACTTATTGCATCAATGGAAATCAAAGTGGAGGAGGCCAAAAATGCAATGCCAGAAACAGTTTTTTCTTTAGAAGCCAATCAGACTGCGCTCAAACAGGATGAGATAAATGAATGGAAGGAAAAGAAAAGAGAAGATGATGTAGTCAAGAGACGGAAACTTGTCAAAATGCCTGAAAGTTTTGAGAACGAGTTGGATGTTGACAAAGGAATCGTGAAAGCCTTTTTTTCTACTATAGAAAAAACAGAAACCAATAACACTGACATCTTAGCATCATCAGACAGTTGTGGATTGAAGTCTGAAAAGAAACAGGACGTTTCCCTGACATGTACTGACACCAAAACAGAGTCTAGTAGTGCTGATATAGAATCATCTATTCACGTAATGTGTGAAAGTGTCTCGGACGTATTAAAAACTGACAGTGAAAATAATTTGAACTCAACCAATGGAGAGATAAACTACAAAGTCGAACAGGAAGAAAACTTTGGTGGAAATGAGAACACTGGACCTATATGCACAAATGAGGAACAGGTTGTTGCAGTTACCTGTGTGTTACGGTCTAAGGAAGTTTCAGAGACTCCAAGTAAAGCTCATGACCTGGTAAAACAAGAGAATCCCAAACCTGAGAGACCAGCCACAGAACGGTCATGTGAAAGTTCAGACTGGATTAAAGCTTTAAGAGAAGCAGCCACTGTCTCTATTGGATCAACAGAAGACAGGTACAGGTTACACTGAGTATTTTAAAGGTTTGATGTATCAAAATAATTCGTTTGTTTAGCCTCACATAACATGATTTTATACAAATCTGTCTCATGAGTAAACACGAGTAGACATACATGTCAAGTTTATACTATTGTTGATTTAGTAAAAGATTACTTTACACGTTGAGTAAAACTGGAGACAATCACCACCATGATCTATTATGCCCTGACAGTGACCTAAGCAATGACATCAACTCATGCCCTTTGGGGCAAGAAAGAGGCCATTCTTATACACGCCTACTGATTCTTAACGGCGATTGTTAACAGTTGCTTGTGGCATTTTATGCTGTATTGAACAGTCTTGATTTCTCTTGATATCTTTTTTTATAGACCATTTGAGACTCCTAACAGGGCTCAAGTCGAACCGGAATTCCATTACCCTACAGAGGACAGGGAGACCAAGTACCAACTAGACATCAGGTGAAAAAAAACTATATATGTATTCTGTATGCAGAACGTTTTTATTCCAGAAATCATTGAATAAAATGTTATTGCCTTTAAAGTTTAAGTGAATAATCTGATTAAAAAAATACTGCAATCCATGCTTAGGTCACCGTGCTGTGCAAAAATACAAAGATGGCTTCTTATTTGGTAAACATGCATTGCTTTCTGTTAAAGATGTAGGATTCATCATAATGAGAAGATTTAGATAATTTATTTTATTGTTAAACACCTGTACATATATCTTCTAGTAAACCAAGAGTAAAAGTAGTGTCATGAATTGTGCCACTTCATTTTTTTAGTATGTTGCATTAAAATAAATTCTGAATGTGTTTATATTTGCAAAATATATTAGGATTTTTACCAAAACACTCAATTTTACTCAAACACATTTTTTAAATTTCACAACACTTTGTTTTTGTTCTTATGAAGGTTAAATAAAGGTACAAGAAAACAAATGATCACTGATGCTTTTTTTTTTTTGTAAATCAACATCTCAATCACAGGAATCACATTACAGTTGATAGCACTGTTGGCTAATAACATGAAGGTTCTGGGTTTGAGCCCTAGGTGGAGCAGTCAAGGTCCTTCCTTGAGCATGTTTTCCGTAGGTCTTTGTGTGATTCGTTGCATTGTAGTGCCAGTTCCAAGCCCGGATAAATAGAAACGATTGTGTCAAAAGAAGCAAATACAACAACCAAATTCCCATATTTACTAAATACTTTGCACAGTAAAAATTATAATTTTCTTTACAGAAACTTTGGGTCTAAATGTCTTTCTAGGTTTATAGTTTTTGTCATTAGAAATGTGTGATTGAGCACAAGTAATCTTTTGTTTACGTCATGTTGTAAAGCAGTCTCCTTGAAATGTGTTCCAAGGAACGAAGTAGCATGCTTGGCATACGTGTGTGTGTGTGTGTGTGTGTGTGTGTGTGTGTGTGTGTGTGTGTGTGTGAAACAAAAAGGAAAATGCAGTGCCACACTCGAGAGTGAGTGAGTCCGAATGCTTGTCTGAGCTTCGGGAGAGAGAGGTCATGAAGTGGTTGTGTGAGGTATTTTAAGTGTACTGACTATAGGGAATACACTCCATGCTGTCGTCTGCGCTCACTCTGGCTTGCGGACTGTAACGTTGGGTAAGTTCACACGGTTGTTATTGTAATTTAGCATTTTGCTGTGTCATGTTGAGGTAGCTTATAGACTTTTGGGTACAAAAAACTGCTAAAAATTAAAAAAAGTCCGAAATGAATACAAAGTCGGAGGGACTCAAGTTTAAGAGATTCTCTTATGGCTGCTACTAATACCAGTTTAAGTTCAAACAACACTTTGTGGACATATAAAACCACTTTACTTGTTTATTTTAATGAAACACTAGTTAAGGGTGAATGATGTTCTATTCATGAGAGACTGGCATGGAAATCTACCTTGCATTTATTTGATAGCTACTGCAATAGCATTATTAGTATTATTAGCACTTAAGTATTTAAAATAGTATTAAAAATGATAGATATCGGATAGTCAGATGGTTTGCATTTTTGCTTTAGATAACAAACATTAAATAATATTTTTAAGAGTGTGTGAGGACCAGTGAACTAAAAACAATTAAGCAACAATGATGTTTTGCTGGACTAAAATAAACGGATAACCTCTTATCTGTTTGGCAAACTGAGAATATTGCTTCTGTAGAAGTGTAGAAAAGTATAAAACACTAATTATGTTATTGTTATTTTATTATTATGTTATTGGTGATACATCAGCTTTTTGGCAACTTTAATCACACTCTGTATGCTATTAAATGTTGAGGCGTATTTCCCAGGATGCAGCTGCTGCTCAGTGATTACACGAACTGCACGATTGCGTATAGTGATCGAGAACATAGGTGTGTTATTTTTGTGTTATGACAGACAGACAGATCACAGTACAGTAGAATAATACTATATTGAGGTGTGTGAGATGTTCAGTGCTGAAGATAAATGAAGCCTGCCTATTTTAATTAAAGGATGCAGTGTGTATGAAAGGCCAGTGCTCTGCTATGCACAGTTGTTAGGGGTGTGTGGAGGTTGTTGAGACTGGGCTGTATGAGTGAGATATATTTTTAGTGTGTGGCAGAAGGTTCTCACAACGAGCAACTGCTACTCTGCCTGTCTGGGAACCCCACTGAGAATTTACTATCATCCTCTGTTCTGTAGCAGCCGGAATATGTCCTTTTGTGTTTTGTGTGTGCATAGATACGCAAACAAGGTAGTTGTCTCTCTGTATGTGTGTGTGTGTGTGTGTGTGTGTGTGTGTGTGTGTGTGTGTGTGTGTGTGTGTGTTTGAGAGCGAGAGAGTGAGAGAGACAGACAGTGTGTGTGAGAGATACCTGAGTGAGGTAAATACTTGTATAAATTCTATTTTATGTATGTGTTTAGTGTATTTGCCCATTGTGTGTCCCATTGTGACCCTAAATAAACTAGATTATGGGTATATGGGTGTTTGAACAATTTTTACAGTGCGTATACATTTTATCCCCTTTAACCCCTAGGTGTTTTAACCCCTTTATACCCCTTATATACACACTATGGCGGCACGGTGGCTGAGTGGTTCAGCACTGTCGCCTCACAGAGAGAAGTCCTGGGTTCGATCCCCGGGTCGGGCTGGGGACTTTCTGTGCGGAAGTTTGCATGTTCTCCCCGTGTCAGCG
>JAOUQU010405205.1:0-11939 GCA_028566735.1 Ammoglanis amapaensis
AACATGCACTAGGTTGATCGGAAATGTGGAAATTGTCCCGTAGTCACAGAAACATGAT
Source organism: Ammoglanis amapaensis (assembly GCA_028566735.1). Taxonomy (NCBI): domain Eukaryota; kingdom Metazoa; phylum Chordata; class Actinopteri; order Siluriformes; family Trichomycteridae; genus Ammoglanis; species Ammoglanis amapaensis. Next base: position 59 of record JAOUQU010405205.1, read on the forward strand.
CCCTGTAGAGATACAGGGTAAGGGAAAGACCTGGCAACCTACCCCGTAAAATGAAATTGCCGAAATACTCTGGGATCGGTAACAATCCACAGAGTAACCCAGGGACGATTTCGACTAAAAGGGTAAAAATCATATATATATATATATATATATATATATATATATATATTCTGGTATCAGCTTTTAATAAAATTGTCCAACTATACAGGCAATTTTGTTTGTACACGTACAGGAACATAAATCAGACACGTTTGCATTAAAAACAATGATAGCTAGGTTAGCATTTAGCATAGAACTTCATTATTTTTTATTACTAAGATACTAAGTACTGTTCGGTTTACAATGAACTGAATGAATTTATTTTAAGCAAAAATAGAAATCAGGAAACTGGTGTACATGTATTTAATACTTCAAGACTGTAAAGACAAACAAATAAACAACAAACTGTCAAGCTAGAACAGCTAAAGCTAACAAGCTAACCGGCTAACATGATTTTAGGACAAAAGGCAGAATAAACAGGGTGAAGGATAAAATTTAAATTAATAATATATCATATATATTTATATGAGTATACAAAATATAAAAAACACAAAAGCGTAGAATGAAATAAATAATTCACTCTGAAAGCTTGTTCGCAAAATCCAACTGTAAATTAAATAAACAATATAATCAGCATTTATATTAGATGTATATTTTAGTCTAGGAAAAAAAAGCTTTGCAATACGACTTAAAATACACCAAAACACAACAACCCAGTTAAGCCATGTGTCAAAATACTGTAGTAGATAATAAATGTCATGTTTATATTAATCTGCTGGTTTGTTTCAAATGAAACAACTTGATTTTTATTTTTCTGAAAATTGTGCAACATGTTTGCATCTCTAATATTTATCCAAGAGATGTACAATAACTGATCACCTAACAAACAAACATATATATAAATATATAAATATATTTCCAAAGTAAACACAATGCATGCGAGAAATAACGTCAGGAGCTGATGTAAATAATAATAATAATAATAATAATGTTAAAGAGTAAACTTCAGTTGTAGATCTGTAGTAAACAAAAGTGACAGAAGCTCAATGTTACAGTACAATAATATGGAATAGTGTTTAATTTATTAATGTACTAACAGAGGAAGAGAAATCTGTACAAATATGGTTCAATCTAAACGTCCAGGCGCTTCGCAAAATAGAAAACAAACCGGAGTAAATGAAGCTGAAATGGGGTTGAAATTGGAATAAAGTTTAGCGCTAAAAGAACCGAGTGATGGTAGAAGATGGTGGCTGCGGCCCGGGAGCCATTAAACAACAACAGCGGTGTAATTCTGCTCACCTGGTCGGAGCGTCCAGGCTCTGTTCGAGCAGATCCATGAAGGTGAGCGATTCTTTTTTTAAAACGCGATATTGGACGACACTTGAAACGCGGAGACGGCGGCGCTGATCACGGGGACAAACACGCGGGTCATGTGAGAGAGAAAAGTCCGGGACACGTGAGATGCAGCAGCCTGGGCTGAGGAGACAAAATGGAAGCCGCAGCAGAAGACAGCGCACGTATGGCTTCGCACTGCCGACCGGATTACAGCTCTCGAATCGAGCGCGGCAGGCTCTTAATCGACCGTTTTTGGGAGTTTGAATGTATTCCTGTGGTTTGGGGTTATATTGAAGGGAAAATTCGACTCGGACATGCACGATAGTTCTTGTGTTTGTTTGCGTCGGTCTTGTTTCTTGATATCGCTGCGCGCTGGGTGGCGTGCAGCCTTCATGTATCCATCCGCCTGCCTGAACCAGACCGGCACATGCTGGTAATAAGATATGGTGAGGAACGCGGAGAGGACCGCGTCACCGGCCCGATTCTATTATATATTCTTTTAAATTCAAGATTAAAAGTCAAAAGTTGTCGATCAGCACACGTTTAATACTGTTGCTGCCATGTTTGTTGCGAACGAGCAGATCTTGCAGATAAAATGTGTATGAACATTACATGACGGTACTATTTTAGGTAAAAATGTTCCAATTCGCACGTCTGTAATGATTGTCGGAATTAAAATAGCAGGCATGGAAAACAAGAAATGGAACAGACAACAGGTGGACATTATTGGCAATTAGCAAGTCATACTCAGTACAGGAATGGTTCTGCAGGTGAAGACCACAGACCACTTCTCAGTACCTTTGCTGTCTGGCTGATGTTTTGGTCAGTTTTGAATGTTAGTGGTGCTATCACACTCGTGGTAGCATGAGACTGAATCTACAACCCAGTTACGTTAATGGCAGTGTTATTGAAAATGTTTATTCTCAAGTCTACCTTATCGGCATTTTTGTGGACAGTGGGAGGAAACCGGAGCCGTCCATGAAACATGCAAACTCCAGTCCTAAAGGACCCGGACAACACTTGAGCTCCAAGTGTTTTATGAACGAACGTAATATAGAGAAAACTCCGTATCACCATCATCTTTAAGCTACAGTTGAATATTGTATACTGTTAAATTTAGGACATACTATGGAAATGTTTATTAATAATTAATATTTTACAAAACGATACAATAGGAAGTTGTCTAGAAGGAAAAGGTTATTTAATTCATCAGACACAAAGATACTGTAGAGTTCAGAGTCTTAAATCCAAATGCTGGATAAAGAGGCTCAGTAAATGTCTGGTTTGTTGTATGCAGCAGGGTCAGCCTGTCGGCTTTGACACTGTAAAAGGAAAGAGTTCCAGCAGGCCAGTCAAGATAAACTCCCACAGTCTGTGACTGTAAAGGGCATATTATAGTTCTGGCTTTATTGTGACAAAAAGTGTTTTCTCGCTCATTACATAGGATCCCCCAGGATTTGTTGTTTAGTCCAAACATAGCATCCCATCCTTGTTTCTCCTCGATCTTGGTTTTATATGTTACTCCAATGAATGTTCCACTGCCATTAAAGTTTACCTCCCAGTAAAAGCGACCCTCAGTCAAGCCTTCCTCACAAAGAACTTGGTAAACATTAATATATCTTTCAGCATGGTTTGGATAGGTTTGTTTTTCCACAACCACACTGACATTTCTGTTTCTTTCAGATAGCTTCAGATTTACATTTGCTGTGTTCAAGTCAAACGTGAGCTGGGAGGCATCTGCAAAGAAGAGTTAGTTTAGACAGTAGGGATACTGCATGTACATTGTAAGCTGTTCAGAACAAACATGATGAGAAAAAAAACTATTATAAAAAAATGTCAAACCATTATCAACAAGTTCAAACAATTTTAACCAGTGAGTAGATTAAGCTTTGTGTTATAACAGGAGACAAGCAACCATTTCGCCAAAACACACTTTATATTGGCAGAAATGTTATCTTGTTTGCTTTACATGCTTGTCTTTTTCTAATAGTACAAATAATAGTTATTACTTACATTTTCTAAGTCCTGATCTGAGTCGTGATTGCCCACCGTGGTCAAAGCTTATGGAGAACGAGAGACAAAGTCAGCGGACTTGCAAAAATGTTTACTGAGCAAATTGGTGTAATTCTTTACATACTTTACTTCCAATGCAGATGCAGCTGAAAATAAATCTTTGTTTGCTTCTTCTGGATAATTGTAGCTCAAGTCGAGGGATCTGAGTTCATTGTTTGAACTCAAAGCTGTAGATAGGTACTGGAAGCCTACTTTCGTAATCTGACATCCTGACAAACTGTGTGAAAAACAATAACGTAAAATTATATGATGCTACATTTACAGTATATATGCCATATATAGTGTAAACCATCTATCATAAGTAAACAACATGTAAATGAAGCAGGGAAGATGAATTAACAAGACCTGCGACAGCCATGGCTTCTACTACCCAGCATGCTATGAAGTAAGGTCTAATTCAAAATAAAAAGCGAAATGTTAAATGTCTTTCATTCATAAATTAAACAAGCCAGTATCTTTGCGAATTGTGAGTTATGTTGTACAGTTTAACAGGCTTATACCTTATAATTATACTGTATAATAAAAGTTAATATTTCCATGGAAAGTAATTGTGTTACTTTTTGACACCCACCTCCAAAGAGTATGCTCAACAATGCTCGATTTATAATAAAAAATATTACATTTGTTTGAAATGGGTACTAGAGCTGGGTCAAAATAGGTTCCATAAAGATTTTTTAGTAACACGTTTATTTTCAGTAACGGAAATGGAAGTACAGTACCCATCACTGTATATAATGCAGTTTTTCTATAATGTAAGATTAGTTTTTTAATGTCTTGGCCATTTGTATACTTGCTATATGCAAAAAATATCTTTTTCTTTTCTTTTTTACAAACCTGAGTTTCTGTAGCTTGCACTTCTCATTTTCTAGTCCTTGTGAAAGTACTTTTGCACCAGCATCCTTCAGATTGTTGTCCCTCAGATTCAGGTACATTAACTTTGTGTTGGGTGACTGCAACACTTGTGCAAGGTTTTTGCAGGAGGTCTTTGTAAGGGCACACTCCCTAAAGCTTTGATTACAGAACAAGATAAATTAAAACTCATTGAGTAGTACAGAACTGTTGTTATTATACAATGGACTGACAGAAGATTTGAACAGATCCTAGTTTTTGATAGTGATATTTGTTTTTAATGCATTGATAGAATCACTGGTAAAACAGTAGACCGTCATCCCTTAATTGTAGCTAACTTAAAGAACGTCGGGAGGTCGACAATGTTGTATCATAAACAAAACATCGTACACACCAAAGCACCGCCATATGCAGTAAGTGAATACTTTAACTACAAATGTGTACACTTATTTTTATGGCTATAGTGCTCACTAAGAAAATTTTGGAGGTGCATGTCAGGCTTTGCAGAGGCTCGGTGGAGGAGGTTCACCTCTGTTTGTTTGGTGTAAAACAGTTATTGAAATGAAATAGATAAATTAACAGATATATTTAGAAATCAAATCCCATATATGTGAATTAAATTCTAAACCATGACTACAGACATTTGCTGAGTACGTATATCACCTTATCCATTGAAGGTTGCAATGTGATCTCTGTAGGGCCGTTTGTAGTTGTTCCACACCAGCGTCTCTTATGTAGTTAAAAGAAAGGTCCAAATGTCTAAGATGTGAACCTTCAGTTCCTAACGCTGAGCCTAGCTCAGCACAACTCATGCCTGTGATCCCACAGCAAGCAAGACTGAAAAGCAAGAAAGACACAATTACAATGAGCAAAGCAACATCAAAACCAAGAAAATGTAAAATGTTCTACTTACTTAAGTTTCTCAAGCCAGCAATGTGGACTTTTCAATCCTGCAATGAGTTGTGTAACGCCACTATCTCCAAAGGTATTGAAGCTCAGGTCTATCTCCCTAACTGGAGAGTTTGCATACCGAAGAGATGAAGCGACACTTGTACAAGTTTCAGCAGAGATCTTACATCCTGAGAGTCTGATAAAATAAAGAAAATAAAATCACCTTCAGTTTATTTAGTAAATATACATCTAAAAGCCACAATAGAATTTTGTTTTTGCAATCTTACACTTATGTACACAAGTACTAAGTACTCACATGGCTTTCTTAGATGTTCTCACAACTGGTAGAAGTCTTTGCCGCCCAGCTTGATCTGTGTTGTATCTTTTCAGAACAAATTCTTCAATTACATTCTCTGAAGTGATAAGAACAAATGCCAGTGCTAAACATTGGTCTGGCTTTAGATTCTTGTCTGGAACTTCTTTATTTTGTAAAATATTCTGAATGTCTTTAACCAGAGTGTTGTCATTAAGTTCATTCAGGCAGTGGAACAGGTTAATTACTCGCTCTGACTCGTTAGACTTCCCGATTATTTCTTTAATTAATCTAACAGTCTCGTTGATGCTTTGAGGACAACTTATGTTTTTATTCAGTAGACCCTGCAGAAGCCTTTGATTGTAGTCAAGCGACAACCCCAAGAGAAAGCGAAGGAAGAGGTCAAGATTTCCATTCTTACACTGCACAGCTCTGTGCACAGCACACCTTAAAACATCGGACAGTTTAACTTTTTCTTTCACAGTGGTTTCTGTTATGAGGACATTTGTGCCTTCATTTCCATATGCACACAATACGTAAAGAGCTGCAAGGAACTCCTGAATGCTTAAATGCACAAAACAGAAGATCCTCTTACTGTAAAAACCAGCTTCCTCTTTGAAAACCCGTGTGCATAAAGTTGAGAACTGTGACGTTTTGCTCACATCAATCCCATAACTCTGCAAGTGTTCCTCATAGAATATCAGATTTCCTTTTTGTAGCTCTTTGAATGCCAGATGTGCTAGCTTCATGATCATCACTTTGTCCATTTCAGAGATCTCCTTTGGATTGTTAGCCTTCACGCCTTGATATTTTTCATTACTAATGTTAATCTGAATGAGAAGAAAGTGTGTGTACAGTTGTGTTTGGTTCTTAGGAATTTCATCACTGTTTGGTGCCATTTCAAAATTTTCGAGAACAGTCGCTATAATCCAACAAAAGACTGGAATGTGACACATGATATGAAGGCTTTGAGAAGATTTCACGTGTCCAATGATTTTGTCAGCCAGGGACTTATTTATAATTTTCTTCCTAAAATACTCCTCTTTTTGCTTATCCTGAAATCCTCTGACTTCAGTCACTCGTTGAACACAACCCTTTGGAATCTGCTCAGTCGCGGCCGGGCGGGACGTGATCCAAAGTAGTGCTGAGGGGAGCAGGTTGCCCTGAATTAGATTCACAAGAAGCACACTAAGTGTAGTGGGTTTTGTGATATCACACCATTTCTGTTGGTTTTGAAAATCCAGTGGTATTTGACACTCGTCTAGGCCGTCCAAGATCAATAAGAGTTTTATGTTTTCACTCTGAAGGTTTTCAACCTCTTTAAGTTCTGGGAAATAGTGCCGGAGAAGGTCCATCAGGCTGTAGCTTTTTGTTTTCTCTGGATTCAGGTCACGGAAGGACAGAGGAAAAATGAGGTGAATTTCTTGATTTATTTTACCGTCTGCCCAGTCGTAGACAAACTTTTGCACACAGACTGTTTTTCCAATTTCAGCTATTCATTTGGTTAGAACAGTTTTAATGTGACCCTTTGACTTGAATATGTCACTATGGTCAATCGGAGTTTCTTGTATGATCAGATTCTTTGCTGTCGCCTCAATGTGTCTTATTTCATGCTCTGTGTTAACTTCTCCAGTTTCACCATCAGTGATGTAGAGCTGGGTGTAAATTTCCTCCAATACAGATGGCTTTCCGAGTAGTTTGTTTCCTTCATGTAAATGTGAAAATGTTACTTTTAGCCTTTCTTTTAGTTTCTTTATGGAATTTAAGAGGGATGAACCTGAAACTGAAAATAAATTGTGAAAATGATGATACATTAATAATCCACTGTAAAAAAAAAATTTCTGCCTACACAGCTGTTTAATCATGACATCTCAACAATGTAATCCTTAAAAATCATCTAATTATCAAGTATCATCAAGTATTCAATCTAATCATCCAGTAACTACATATAATTGTGTTAACCCATGTCAACAAACTTGTGTTTTCTAAAATATGAAAAATAAGCTATGTTAAAATATTAATAAAATTTGGCAGAATACTTAATATGAGTTTTAATACACGTTTAAGACATCAATATATTATTTTTGCGAGACCTGAAACGCTGAAACTTAGAAACATACCTTTGTTCAAGAAATAAAAAACAACTTTTAAGGCATCCTCTTCAGAGAAACACTCCATCATTTGTCCAAAAACACTCTGAGGATCAGAATCATCGCCCAGACTCTCAAAGCACTCACTGTATTCTAGGCAAAGGTATCTTTTAAAGGCTCTGAAAACTCCTGGGCTCATTTTAACTAACTTGTCTTGTGTATCCTTCACAACAAAATCAATATTTAGGTTCACCTAGAAAAGAATAATGGTAAAATAGTAAAAACCATAAATTGATAATGTTAACAGAGGACTATAATCATTGTTGTTGTTACAAACTGTAATAATTATTTAATACTATTATTTGATTCATAATTAATCTATAATGGTCTTGATACATTTCATAGGCAATCAAGCTGAGTTTAAACAGTACACATGAGCCTTATTACTGACACACATGTTAAATCATCTGGCTCCATTAGTGCGCACACAACTTTAGATTGTTAATACAGAAACAAATCGGATGTTAAGAATGTTTTTATGAGTAGTTTGTTGAATGTCATATAGAGAACTCAAAATGAATGAATTATGTAGGCAGAAAATCGAGCATTGTACATGGATGGATGGATGAATGCAAACAAATAAAGAAAACTTAAGAAAAGTCTTTTCAGTGGACAAAGAGCTAAAGGTTACAGCACAAACAACACTTGAGTGACTTTGGAACAAGTCCTGCCACTTACACTGACAGAGCTTCATAAGATCAGCCATTAAGAGTGAGATAAACAGACCAGATTTGTAGGTTTGTATACAATTGAAATAAGAAAGACATATTAAATAGTAGCTTACCATTCTGTAATGTTTTCTGTGTTCTTTGTGTGACAGAACTGCACATTTCCTGCAGACTGAAGTCTGGTCAGTAACACAGAACATATCCTGAACAATCCCATGGTACTGACAAAGTTCCTTGCTCAAGTCACTGATCTCACATTCAGATTGAATTTTTGACTGAATGTTTTCTATCACATTTGCCAGAGCTTTATTGGTCTCAACCACACAATCTTCAAATTTTGATCTCTTTTTACACTTTGGACACATTCCACGCTTGTGTTCTGTCCAGTATGTGGTAATACACTGCTTGCAGTAGTTATGACCACACGTATTAGAGACGGGGTCGCTTAGAAGTTCCTCACACAATTCACATCTGAATACATCCAGACATTTCAGAGAAATCCATTTTACATTACTGTAATTAAAAATAAAACATGAAATTTACACTAAGCACTAATTTACATTTATAAAAAATAAAACAAAATTGAAATGACACAATTATATTACACATTGCTTGAGCTTTTACCTCTTTTCAGTTAATTTGATTGGTTCTATCATTGAGCTGTCACTCTTTAGAGACACGTTACTTGGTGAAGGTGAATCTGGTCGTTTCATCTTAGTCCTGTACAAAATTTTCATTAATTCCCAAGAACACTTAACATGCCATTTTATCCAATGATGTCTGCACCAACATGTCGTTTTTTGACAGGAAACACAGCAGTGTACACTAATACATGCTCTGTATATAATATAAAACATAGCTACCATAAAGAATGCAAAACATCAATTAATTTAATTTACTTTGTTTATTATTTAGAATTTTAAATGCTCTTTATAGTACATTAATTGAGATCTTACCTCTTGTCACTTAATTTAATTGGTTCTATCATCGAGTTGTCGTCACTCTTTAAAGACACAATACTAGCTGAAGGGGAATCGGGTCGCTCCATTTTATTCCTTTAAAAATATATAAAATAAAAATATATAAAAATGTATACAAGTCCAACAAACCAGCAAATTATGTTTTAACCTTACATGAAACTATAAAAAAGATCATTGCAGCAATAAACATTAAATGTATTCAATATATAAAACAACTAAAATATAATCACTTTTAATTATTATCACGTTAACAAAGAAATATGATTTTTAAAGAAACTACAGGGTCTAAAGAAAAGTAAAATAAATGGGTGGTTGTGTGTTGTGTGACTATTGTGTGATTATAATTTAAATCTCTACTTATACTATGTACTGTACATTTACACAAAACATCATTTACTGTGAATATTTTATTGAACTAATTTTTATTAAATATTTTTATTTATATTAAACAGCGTGAATTGAAAGTGAAAGTGAAACTATTAAAGAAACGGACTTCAGATATTTAAACTACACAAAACAGGATTTTACAAAATAAAATTAAAGTTTGATGTTTTGCTGTGGATTCCAGTTACGAAAACAAATAGAAATAAACACTAAAAATAACCAAAACCTCGATGGTTATTTTCATCATAACACGGTACAGCCTCGTTAGTCAGAAATGTACATTAAAATGTTTTTTATGGTTTTAACAGGTTTACATTAAAAAAAAGAGTTAAAGTTACAGTTAAACAGTGATTAAATCTTTCGAATATCTTTTAAGGATTACTTGGAATTACCAGATTTCTTCCCCGATTTTGTGTATTCAACACGTTCTCAGCTCCGGATTACCATAAAAGTGTGGTACTCCCCCTTGTGGTCTCCCCGTGCATAACGGTGTATCGTCACCCCGCTGGTGTTGGTGGGATTCGAATGATCGAATAATAAATGTAGAGATCTGGTGATCCACGCTGGTTTTCTATTTATTTTCTATTTTGAAACATGTACAAAATACGAATATAGCAAAATGTATGATCAGTGATCAGTCGAAAAAAAGTCACAGCTTACAAGCTAGTGTCTCCAATTAACCTGCATGGTTTTGGATTGTTGGAGAACACTGGAGCTCCTGGAGAAAACCCACATGGACATTGAGAGAACATGCAAACTCTTCAACGAAAGGATCTGAACTGAAGATTGAGATCAGGATCTCCTGTAGTGAGATGATATTTATACACAGTTTAGAATGTGTGTTATTCCATAACTACATGCAGTGTTATTATTTATCATTTGATTTATGTATTTGATTCATGGTACATTTATCCTCTGTTGTCGTTGTCAACAATCATCTTTTACAGTTAACAAGCTGTAATAAAGTTTTCCACAAGGTGGCGCTCACATATTAGTAACATGCACCGTTCCAGAGTTTTAGTGTCGCGTTTCAGTTATTATACCCAATTATAATTGTAACGTTTGTATGTACTAAAATTATGTTCATCATTAATAGGTTCTATAAACAATATCGGTTATAAAAAGGTGAATATAAAATGAATTGTGCCCAGACTTTAGATTATAATCAACTTTATTGTCATTGTGCAGAGCCAAAGAAATGCAGTAGCATCTAACCAGAAGTGCAAGATGGAGATTATTTACATCTAATACAGTAAAGTGCAAAGTAACAGTGATGTAAATAGATAATTCAACACAATAATGTTAATATTCAGGATGAAAATGAATGTAATAGTGTATAGAGATAGATTTATGCTACAGTGATCAGACACAGTTACATAATGGGTTATTGTGTAACATATTGTGTAACATCACAATATTGTTATTTGTCAGACTATATAAACTACAGAAGACAGCATATAACTTAACACCAGTAATGCCAATACGACTGCAAGTAACTTACATTTGAACTTTTATCAAACTTAACAGATTTACTGACATGCTAACGATAATGTTGGTCGTTAGACATGTTAGCATGTCAGTAAAGTTACACAAATGTCAACGCATTGTTTCCTCTTGGTCAACCGTGTCAGACAATTTCCTCTATTGACACTTTTGATTGCGGTTGATCTAATTGTAGAACCTTATTTTGAGACGTGAAAACTTAATTCAGAAAGATTCAATTAAATCATTTGAAGTATAATGTCGATATTTGCCAGGCATCAACACTGACACGACTAGCAAAGGCCCCGATTGGCCCCCTTGTCAAAGATATCAGACTTACTGCCTTGCTTACAATGTTTTAACATGCATTTTTATCTAATTTTAAAAACAATAATAATAACAACAACAACAATATTAGCAAACTTAGCTGATTAGTAAATAAGTTCTAGTGTACAGGGTCACAGTTAGTACAAATTTGCACTTTACATACTCCTCTGAAGTATAACAAATATTTGTAATTGTATTAAATATAAGGCGGCACGGTGGCTGAGTGGTTCTACACTGTCGCCTCACAGCAAGATGTCCCGGGTTCGATCGCCGGGGTCAGGCTGGGGATTTTCTGTGTGGAGTTTGCATGTTTTCCCCGTGTCAGCGTGGGTTTCCTCCGGGTACTCCGGTTTCCTCCCACAGTCCAAAAACATGCACTAGGTTGATCGG
>JAOUQU010405216.1:0-11939 GCA_028566735.1 Ammoglanis amapaensis
GGGGGGGGGGGGGGGGGGGGGCAGTTCTTCTGTGCAGGTCTACATGACGTTTGTATCAGTGGTGCCACCCTGGTGCCCAGTCGCCCCCCCTGCTCACTAAATAACTTGTTCACGTACGCTTCAAGTTCTCTGAGTTTGTACGTTGGGAGTAGCAACAGTTGCTGGAGTGTTAATTTGGACCGAAACACAGAGAACAATTGTAATGAAACAGTGAAGCTTACGGCCCCAGAGTGCATTATTAAAACCGGAGGAAATATTACTGAAGTGCCTTAGTTACAACAAGCTCTGGTCATTTTTCATCAGCAATTTGCTACTATTTATAGTCTGGAGACGTAGCATTGCATTTCGCCACCGGGCCTCATTTATTGTAATTAGCACCATTGGTTTTTGGCATTTGCACGTCATTAAGTAGTCGTACGTAGTGTAGACTTGATTTATACACTCTGCATCTGCAGCACATACATCACCGGCTAAAAAAAACTGTTTACTCGTCCTGACGGCGGTTTGTTGAACTTCTTTATTTGATTCGGCAGCGTGTTTATCTGAGCATCCGAGCTTTATTTGGCCCGGGCTTTAAAATCCTAACCTCAGTCTGCATATAAAGGGCCGAATGTTGTACTGGTTACTAAAGAGCATAGTGATGTGGTACAGTCTAAAAACAGTGTAAAAAAAAGATCATTATCCATCCGACCATCGTGTATGTTTTAGATTTTGCTTCTATTAGCGTATATTTAATATTTAACATATTTAAATAACCTTTCCCATTTAGATGTATTCATGATAGGTGTAGTACATGAACATGTTATTGTAAATACATAATTCAGAATGATTTTGGTTGCTTGTTGATTAGGGCGTGTTTACAACTATTAGAATTACGTGATTAATAAAAATCTCTATAATAAAAACCTCAATGTTTAAATTGCTAAAATTATTAAAGTTGCGTTATGAATGTAAGGGAAACTCTGGCTTAGTCATTAAGGTACTGGGACTAGAGTTCAGAAGGTTGCCGGTTCAAGCCTCACTACCATCAATATGTCCCGGTTGGGTCCCTAAACGAGGCTCTTAGCCCTCAATTATGACCCATTCAGGTGTTTAGTGTATTTACTCAGTGTGTGTCCCACTATGATGTTTTTAATAGCTAAAGTTACATCGCATATATTTTTAGTCTCTGATTGTACAGATTTGCATTTTGCCTGTTCGTTTTGTTTATTCAATCATTTATTGACTTTATCATTATTTTGTTTGTAAGTAGTTACATATCATCATCTAGCAGCCAGTACATCGTTAGATCCAGACTAAACGAAACAAGTAGCTTCAAAAATATTTAATTAATTAGTCTTCAGCTTTGAACTTAAATTTATTACTGAACTTAAACACGTATTTTGCATCTTCATCATAAACGCTGCACAAACGCTACACAAACATCACACCGCACCTCTGAGTCGAGGGTTTTATGATTACGTTTAGGAATTGAACAAAGGCTACGTTTTACGTTTTTGTATACTGGAACGTTCTGGAATCTTTTCCGGTTCAGTACGTAAAACCACGACGGCGTGCAAAACTTCTGCACAGGTGTTGATAAGCCACCATTTTCCTCCCCGTCGCTGGAGGACTTGTTTGTTGGCTGGAATAATTTCAGACGGGGGGAGGGGGGGGATTAACTCACATTCTCAGAGGAAGAATATAATTCTTGTGTAGTGAAACGGGCGTGGGGTGTCCGACCCCCGACCCCCCCCCCCATCGTCCACCTCCAGGGTCCCGGCGGTGAGCATTGTCTCTTATTCTGTCAACTCTTCTGGCGGAGGGATGATTAAAAAATAAAAAAGAAGCCAGGATTTGCATCCTCATGAAATGAATTGTGGGTAAAAGTTGTTGGCTGAGCCGTTTTTGAACAGAGGAGGCAGGTGTGGGTGAATGACGGAGCGTTTTCTTTGTTTGGAGGAAGGGTGTTAAAGCATATCCTGTTTATGTCAGGAATGCATTTATAGAAACGCGTGCTCGCGTGAGGATGACGTTCGTAAAGGCTGGAAATGAGGGATTATTCTGATCCATCCACGTAATATCAGAATCAAAGATGCATAAAATGTAGATGTTCAGCATTTAGCAGACGCATTTATTCAAAGCGGTTTACAATTATTACTGAATGTGAGTCTGAGGCTTAAGGGCCTCGCTCAGGGGTCTAACAGTGCAGTGGTAGAGCGTGAACTGGCAACCTTCCGAGTACTAGAGCAGTTCCAGCCAGTACCTCTCTTATTATGATGTCTGATGTTAATAAATGTTTGTACCTTTTACATAACTCCAGTCAACATGAAGACGAGGTTCAGCGTATCTGCAACGCTATTTTGTCATGTACTAAATTATTGTAATATTTTTTTCACCACTGCGCTTTTACACACTAAAAAATAGACCACCTTAGAGCGCCCTCTGCTGCTTCTATCTCAAATGACCAGCACTACTTTCTAAAATCTTTCCACTCTGGGATTTGTGTACAAAAATCTTCTCCCAAAACGTCGGATCCGCCTGTTTATTGTAATATTTGGCCCGCGGGCGGTCGTGTCCCGGTGGTTAAAGAGCTGAACTTGTGATCAGAAGGTTGCCGGTTCCATTCTCAGACCCGACAGGCCACAAGGTGACTGAAGTGCCCTTGAGTGAGGCACAGTGAATAAAATACGTGGCTTGCCCATCGTACCGGGCATGTCTGTGTACTCACTGCTGCCCCCTAGTGTGTGTTCTCTAGTATGTTTATGTGTTAATGTGTGTTTCACTGCACGGATCGGGTTCGATGTTGAGAATATCAATCGAATCGAATTCCCAGTATATTAGAGTTCAGGGTCCTTTAGTACTAACCGGCGGCTTGCCAGCTCTCTGGCAGGAACCGCAGGCATGTAGCGTCATGTCAGATTAGGATATTGGAACGTGTTGGCCCATTCGCTGAGGAAGTGCTAGCGTAGCCTGCGGGGGTATCGGACCTGTTTAGCCGGTTTTAGCTGTCGCAGGTGAAGGAACGAAACCCGACCTGACGACGCGCTCGCAGTTTGTTTTGTTCGTAAGATCTTTTAAAGCTGAAGTTTTTCAGAATGGACGCTGATGATGCCAGTCGGTAAGGTTATCAGTTTTATGCCAGGACTCAAGACGCCAGGAAACATTCAGGGAGCCTCTGGAACTTTGATTATTGTAGCGAGTCTTTACACGTGTGTTAATGAGTCCGTAGGAAAGCATGCGGCCGCCCTGGACGTTGCCGGCGGCGACCCGTGAAGTTAGCGTTGGTTTGGTGCAGGATGCACGTTGCTTTCCTGTTGCTTTCTGTCACCGGCCGACCCCTGCTTGACCTCTGCTAATAAGAGCGGCTGAGTCGTGACCTCTGACCTCATGTTAGCATCTCCGGCTGCTGCTGCTGCTCCACCTTTTTGTGGAGAACAGAGGGAGGAAGTGACGGGCGCTAGAGATTAAGTACTAAACCGAGCGCTTCCTCTTCTAGTGTTTAACATCAGAGCAGCTTGTTGTGTAACCACAGGTTTACTTAGTGTTTACTCCGCGTTTACTTAGTGTTTACTCCGCGTTTACTTAGTGTTTACTCCGCGTTTACTTAGTGTTTACTCTTTGTTTACTTAGTGTTTACTCCGCGTTTACTTAGTGTTTACTCTTTGTTTACTTAGTGTTTACTCCTCATTTACTTAGTGTTTACTCTTTGTTTACTTAGTGTTTACTCCTCGTTTACTTAGTGTTTACTCTTTGTTTACTTAGTGTTTACTCTTTGTTTACTTAGTGTTTACTCCTCGTTTACTTAGTGTTTACTCTTTGATTACTTAGTGTTTACTCCTCGTTTACTTAGTGTCTACCCCATGTTTACTTAGTGTTTACTCCTCGTTTACTTAGTGTTTACTCCTCGTTTACTTAGTGTTTACTCCTCATTTACTTAGTGTTTACTCCTCATTTACTTAGTGTTTATTCCTCATTTACTTAGTGTTTACTCCTCATTTACTTAGTGTTAACCCCATTTTTACTCAGTGTTTACCGCTTGTTTATTTAGTGTTTCCTTGGTGTTTAACCCATGTTTACCATATTTTCCACATTGTTTACTAAGTGTTTATTCCCATTTATTTAGGGGTTATTCCATGTTTACCACATGTTTGCACTTACTTTGTGTTTACCTATTGATAATTGCATGTTTACCCCACATTTACTACATGGTTACTCAGTGTTTACCCCATATTAACCCCTGTGTTTACTTAGTGTTTACTTCACATTTACTACATTTTTATCCAGTGTTTACCTCGTGTTTACTCAGTGTTTACCTCATGTTTACCCCGTGTTTACCTCGTGTTTACCTCATTTTTACCCCGTGTTTACCCCGTGTTTACCTCGTGTTTACCTCGTGTTTACCTCATTTTACCCCGTGTTTACCTCGTGTTTACCTCATGTTTACCTCGTGTTTACCTCATTTTTACCCCGTGTTTACCCCGTGTTTACCTCGTGTTTACCCAGTGTTTACTTCGTGTTTACCCCGTGTTTACCTCATGTTTACCCTGTGTTTACCCAGTGTTTTCCTCGTGTTTACCTCATGTTTACCTCGTGTTTACCTCATGTTTACCTCATGTTTACCTCATGTTTACCCCGTGTTTACCTCATGTTTACCTCGTGTTTACCCAGTGTTTTCCTTGTGTTTACCCCGTGTTTACCTCATGTTTACCCCGTGTTTACCTCATGTTTACCCCGTGTTTACCTCATGTTTACCCAGTGTTTACCTCGTGTTTACCCCGTGTTTAGCCAGTGTTTACCTTGTGTTTACCTCATGTTTACCCCGTGTTTACCTTGTGTTTACCCCGTGTTTAGCCAGTGTTTACCTTGTGTTTACCCCGTGTTTACCTCATGTTTACCCCGTGTTTACCCAGTGTTTACCTCATGTTTACCCAGTGTTTACCTCGTGTTTACCTCGTGTTTACTCATTGGCAAACATCTTATGAAACACACGTTTATGTATTTGTAGCTTGTGTGAGTTGTGGGTTTAATGTTCAGGACGTGTAAAAGCTCGGTGAAGAAAAGAGTCGAATATGTAAATTAAAATCAAAACGTTTCTTTAGTTTTGCTAAATGCTGGAGATGTAAATAAAAATCTACGATCGTTAATAAGACACATCGGGTCACATTCAGCTCAACGTTTCAGTCGTTCTTCTTGTTCGTACTTTATTCTGATAAAAAGAAACTTGTCATCCAGAATTGATCTGCTTTCTAAACTAGAATCATTCGGAGCCCTTGACAGGACAGAAATGTGATGGCTGCTCATCTGGTTCTTGTTGTTGCTGTTTGAAACCAGAATCCAGTCAGTTTCATCATAAACAAGCCCGAGACGCTCCTGTCATCTTTTTTACCCTCTGGAAATGAGCTCCAGATATGAACGAATCACGTGAAGCGTTGTGGGACTCGGACGGAGACACGATTACGTTACACAAACACATTTCAGTTGTTTTTTATAAAACTTATTAAAGTAAAATTCTGATGCATTAAATTCTGACTAATGGATTTTTCTTGTGGGCCTGCAGTGATGCTCTTCGATGGCTTGATGTGGTTCAGTCGAACCCGGGGAGGTGGTGGGATGGGGTGGGGTGGTGGCGTAAGTGAACTTTTGCCTGGTTGGATTTCTGAGACGAATCCGAGTCCATAAATAAAGCGAGCAATCAGAGCACCGTGAGTCCGAACTTAGACCCATTACGAGCAGATTTTACGACGCCGTGCCAGTCGGTTCTGGTTAGTGGTGTTTTTTTTTCATCCCGGCTTGTTTATGAATTATGTCTCGCATGTCCCGTGGTTTGTATCCCAGAATGCTCAGCGTTCCTCGGCGCGGTGATTAAAGCCAACCGAATCGAGTGATGAAAGGACGTCACTTAATTCAATTTAGAATTTCTTCAAATACCAAATTAGAGAGTCGACGTTTCGTCCGTAGCGTGCACTCATTGTTTTAACGTTTACATTCCTGCGTTCGGTAAAAAGGAAACATAAACAAGAGTAAATAATGGAGACTTTATTTACACGGAACCTTTTCATTCACATGTTTGGGATGCAGGAACTTGAATGAGTTCGACTCCTTATAAGACGAAAACGTACGTTAGTAGCCATATAGAGTATCAGCACCTCATTAATCCGCCTGTGTAAAAGCGGCTGAATCGGTTTTGCCCGTGATGAAATATTTCCCCTATTTACATTGGCCTTTTATCATGCCCCAAGTGAATCGATTCACATCGAGTCTTCGTGAATCATTTCCACTTTACTTCAGTCTTTTAAGCTCTAGAGACGCTGCGTCCTCATATGAGGACATTACATTTCTGGTTCTCTGCACCATTTTACCTCATTTTTAAAAATTGTTTACTCTTTGGCCTCATATGGAGTCACTGCCCGTACCACCTAGTGGTCATATAACAACATAACAGACAATTATTTTCAAAAGTTGCTTTTTTATGTACATGAGCACTTTTGTTTATGTATTCTAATGTTTACAGTTTCAATCAAAGTGTTATCCAATTGTTTCTTTATTTTAGACCTACTGTCTCCATACGAGGACGTTGTACATGAAGCCGTTTTTAGAAAAAAAACAATTTTATGCTTGTTAGGTCCTACTAATCACAAATAGCTAGACGAAATAGAAAAACGCACATCAGGGTAAAGTCTGGCTCTCAAGAGGTTAAGGCAGACGGCTGAATATAACCATCAAAATCGGTGCTTATAAGCACAATTTAAGAGGGTGGCACATATTCTGAGTCTCTATGTTCTGGTTTCAAACCTTCGTTAATACGGTGGGTTTACTGTCTTGTACTAATTGGGATTGTGGACTGTGGATCTGTAGCCTGGGCCAATTGCAGCAGGTACTAATGTCCAATAGTCTTTAAGCATTATCACGTGTGAAACCACTAAGTTAAAGTGTCTGTATGTTTTCGGTTTCTTTGCTGGAGTGGATGCACTGCGTTAAGGATTATAAGAGTTAGAACTCTCTTGTGGTACAAAGGCGCGAGGTCGAAATGTCAAGTGGGGCGTCACAATAAAAGTTAAACAGTGGAGAAGGTTATCATGTGGTCAGGCCAGTTTTCAGAGACACGCTCTACCCTGTTCCCAGTCTGACAACGTCCCCTCAGGGTAAGGAGGAGGACTCGGAAGATTTGCATACAAGCAGATTTGCATAGCGTTTATCTGAGACAAGGTATGAGGAGACGGTGGTTTACTTGCCTCTGGACTCATGGGAAATGTTCTTCAGAGAAGTAAACGTGCTCGTACCTTTTATTTGCATTCGACTGACAATTTTCACCTCATGCAAACAAAATGTCAACACTTTCAGGCTGTGGGCGTAGTTATGTAGCATTCCTGCGACGCAATTTACGCATATGTGATCAAGGATGTTGGGTTGTCGTTCTGCTTCTCTAGATTGATCGCTCAGGTTTTGATGATGTCCCAGGAAAACCTTCACGACCCTTTTACCAGCTCGTGCTCCTTTGTAATTAGCCACCGAAACAACGAGTTACTTCATTTTATTACATGCAGAACCGTTCAAAGTGTCTTAAATAACACAACACAACGAATTTAAAAATATTTGGTCTAAAAACTCATGAAAATTAAGTGTGTTTAATTTATCTGCAGGTAAAAATCTTTGGCAGTAGCTTGTATGTTTGTAAATTTGTAGTACGGATGTTGGGGTCAAATCACAATGTCGGCATCGTTATACACAACCTGGAGCAGACAGGATTAAGGGTCTCGTTCAAGGACCCAACAGTGGCTTTGTGAAAGAATCTGGATTTGAACCCCTATTGCCTAAAGCTGCACCCACACATGTGAAGAAATCATTTGTTGCCTTGTTCATCTGTATAAGTGTCGTGACAAATGAAGACATTCGAAGTGACCCTCCCAAAAAAAAACAAAAAACAAAGTCAAGCTGCTCTTCATATGGAGGTAAATGACCTTGTACCTATTTACTGAATATATCTTTTTGTTCCTGGTAGCACCTCTCAGACATTTTCCGACCACACCCCAAAATCAGTTTGCTTGAGTCACTCACCTCATAGCAACGTTGCTGCCGTCTATAACAATCGGCCTGATAGCATCCTCGTCCTCTAACTCTTCTGTCTCCGTGGGTAAAGACGAAACTCCGTGACCCTTCCCCGTGATGTCACAACGCGAAACGCCGGATGTAACCGGGTGACCTTTTACGGCGTGGTCAGTGCGCGAAGCCAGTCGTGACGCGATGGCTGCATCGACTCTCTCCTCCATCCCCTCCACTCCGGTCTGAATCAGCTCCCCCAGGACACGATTGGTGTCCGTGCGGAGGCCCAGCTTTAGCAGGACCAGCCGGACCTGTGCCTCAGAAAAGCCCAGTTTCCGAAACAGATCAAGATGAGTCTGAAACTCCTCCTGAGATTCCGGATGTTCCTCAGGTCGATTCGGCTTCATTGGTGGTTTAGGATAGATCAGGGAGGACAATGGGCAAGGGTCAGACTGACATGTATACTCATTACTTCAAAGAAAACCTTCTTCAAGCACCTGTAAGAAAGAGCATTGAGAGTTAGTCGTAGCGTTCAGTGACGTTTAATTTAGCTTGTGCATACATATCGATTGGTAGTTAACGTTGTACCAAATTACTAGCACTTTGTACTCGTCGGCCACCCCTGCAAGACACCACTGAGCAACTCCTAACCACTACCAACATTATTTCTATAGTAACAAGTAATCAAACTAATTACCGTTTCAATCATTACAATGCCATTCCCATTAACGACAATAAAATGTGTTCAAATGTGTAGCTACAGGATTGTATTCCTATAAATAAAAACTAGTAAGCTGTCTCACTGCCTCACTGTCTAACTAGTCAGGGTTCTAGTAGCGCCTTGTAATACTTTATAAAGACCTAATGAGGTTGAACATGGAGCGTTTCATTTTGAAGCTAACACGGTTAGCATCTCTACATTAAGAGCAATGTGCCGAGGTGGCACAACGTGTTAGCATGGCAATTAACGTCGATCGTAAACACATCAACTACAGCCTACAAGTAAATCCACTCGTACATTCTCATTTATAATAAAGTCTAATAACAATAGTGTGTTTATACATATGTTATATGTATATAATAATTATTATATTCTTTGGTACGTTGCTTAACGAGTAAAACTTCATTTGGCATGTTTGATGGCCAGTTGCAGTTTGTTTAAGTGAAATAAATGTTAAAAGTTTTAAAACATTTGTGTTCTTTTGTTCTACTATTAAGTGGAAGAGTGATTTTAATGCATTAATTAATTATTAATATCAGACAATCTGATAGAAAAATATTAAAATCGTGATGTTTGGTGTTTAATGTTCATCACTTAGTCAATTGTGAAGAGACTAACTGAACACTTTGTTGAAATAAAACACAAAATTTAACACAATAATTATTTTCCTTGGTAATTAATTTGAACTAATAACTACCATATGGGTACCATATATACATTTACATTCTCTATTTGTTTCCGAGTTGTGGTTTACATTTGTATGCGAATACAGAACACGCTTTGCAAAGTTTTGGCACTAAATCAAATCCGTAGAAATTTTATGACGTTTGTATTACAAGTTGTACTTCTGTATTGGTTACACAAATCAAAAATCTTCAATCTGCTGGCACATCAGTAGCAGTTTGTTATTGGTGGAGTGACTCCGAGCCGTGTGACAGATGTGAGTTTGTACGATTAACTAAAGCTGTATGGATTTAATCATCACGTCGTTTGGATGTAAAAGTGCAGCATCAAAAACGTCCCAGCTTACGGGATCATCACGGTAACATTCTAGTTCCAGTTTAACTTGAAATCATTGAAGACTTTATAATTTAGCAGCACAAACACTTACACTTAAATAAAATGTGATCACAGATCACAGATTTTAGATATGAATAGGAAAACGATCTAAATCACGGTCGGTGATAAATCCTCGAACAGAAAGGAAATTGTTTGCACAGATTTTCTCGTCTTACGTCAGAACATCTGATCTGTCCTGATTATGTTTTTTAATCCGTTACACATAATAACAAATCTTTTACTTTTACAACTTTAATATCTTTAAAATCAATAACACCAAACAGGTTTAATAAAATCAACAAAAGTTTCAGAAAACCTGAAAAATCTGAATTAAAAATCTAGAAATTTGGAATCGATTGAAATAAAAGTTAAAATCTGATCCTCACCAGAATCTGTAATATTTCAATTTCAACCCTCAAACGCACCCAACTAAAAGGTCCCCGACTAACCTTAAGTAAAGTTAGTAAGACTTATATAAAGCGCTTCTTTAGTAGAATGTTCTAAAAACGTCACGTCAAGCGTTTGTATGAAAGGTTCATTAAAGTGTAACGTTATATAAACGTTCTTCTAACTTCTGTAAACTAAAGATTAAATTAATAACTGGACAGAATAACACAGAAGGAACGTTAAGCCATGTTCTAATGATGCAGCAATGATTGAACATTGAGAGGAAAATATTTTTAATGTTCTTATTGCCTACGTCTTCACCACTGTGCATTTTAGAACATATTCAACCCAATTTTATGAGAAATTATGATGAACATAGACCAGCAATTATGTAAATAATTAACCCACGAAGTCGTTACATGTTGATTCTTTAACATTTTGCATTTTAGCATTAAATATTTTTAAAATTCTAATACATTTATTTATCAGCTTATAATAACAACGCTCTTGTGTCACCCCGTTCAGGGCCTGAAAGAAATTTGCACTTTCGTTTGTGTGTCGTCGTGTTTACAGTTTGAAATGCACAGTTTCAATGTCGTTTCTTGACTTTTATTGTGTCTTTATGTTATCTTCATGTATAAAGTGTGTTTTGTGTGAGAATCGCTTAACATAAGAAGCTACAACTTTTGTTTTTGCACTTAAATTGGTCGTTCTGATCCTAAACCGGGAGAATCATTTAAAACCCTGAATAGAAAAGATATGAGATAATGTCCCCGTATGAGAACATCATTTGTTTGTTTGTTCTTACGTTTTTATTTTGGCAAAAAATGACTTCCTGTACCATGTTTAGTTTTAATTTTAGTTTAACTTACGAATCCCCAATAGCTATAGAAATTAAAAAAGCTCACCAAGCTGTCAGGAGGTTAAAGTCATAATAGTTACCTCAGGATCTGCCCCCAAACGTCCTCACATAAATCTTTAAATATCCAAGGCTCAACTCAATAAGCTTCCATGGACCCCCCGGATTGGCCCCTCACAAATGCCCTTAATCTTCTCGCCTCTTGGGGTGCCGTACAATAACTATAACACGAGTTACGATCTACAGAAAGAGATTATAGAGACTACATAGAGACTATATTAAAGTCATGTTTCTGTACTAATGATGAATAAAGTCGTTCCTCTCTCTCTCTCTCTCTCTCTCTCTCTCTCTCGCTCCCTCAACGTAAAACCTGAGAACTCGGAAATTAAAAAAACGAAACCCGACTGATATGAGCTGATCATACATGGAGGTTATTACAAATGCACCTGCGAACAGAAGTGAGAACAAACGTGCACTTTCGATCTAGTTTGACTCGAATGTTCCTTCATATTTTTAAGGTTTCAGGTTCTCAACAATAGTCGAGAATGAACAGATGCACCTAAATGTGAACACCTAAGTGTATTAAAAATAATAAACATGTTATTGTTTATTAGCATGAGTACTGAGCAACAAAACTATACTGTGTAATATACAGAATTATGATAACCGTAATAAATGTAAACGTACCTTTTAAACTTATTAAATCACGGCCGGCTCTGGCTGAAGAGTTTTACTCATTCCTAATAGTTTATGTCTGACTACACCACATGTAGACTCGTTATACGGCTGAATGCTCTGTGCTGAGTGTATCACATTGTTATTGTAGTGTGTGTGTGTGTGTGTGTGTGTGTGTGTGTGTGTGTGTGTGTGTGTGTGTGTGTGTGTGTGTGT
>JAOUQU010405225.1:0-11938 GCA_028566735.1 Ammoglanis amapaensis
TTATAAACATCTATGTACATTAACAAAGGCTTATGGCAAACATTATAAAGCGTTATGAATACTTTATAAAGCTTTATGAATGCGCTTATAATGCATTATGAATACCGGATTTATAGAAAGTGTTACCTTATTTTTTTTTTTTATCATATTCATACAACATTTTGTAACCATAAGCACATGTCACCCTCACCACGTACAGATGTTGGAAGGAAGTGTTGTTGCTTTGGAAAATTAAAGGCTCCGTCTCCTAAACTAAGTCACCTGGATCAACATGATGTTTGCTTAGAAGCGCCATCACAGTGCAGTTGGAGCCTAAATTTAGGTCTGCAAATCTTCCACCTTCTTCCCCCATTGACCTCTGACACCTCCAGGTCCTTAGAGGTGTACCACCAAGCGCTGATTACACCACATGGTCAGATTGTAGGATGGAGGAGTCCTGGAAGCATGGCCTGACTGAGTTTAGTGGCCAATGACCAAGCATTTCGAGGCCACAGAGGAAGTGGTTACGCTAATGACAACTGTGACATGACTATACAGTTACACTGCTGCTTCCTGTGGATTTCCAGTGTCATCCAATCTATCGGAAATTCTGGAATGTGAGTTTTTTATTGAAACTTACACAGATCAGAGCCAACCAAAAGTTAAAACTGACTGCACTGAGATCTAATGATACAAAAAAAATACAACTAGCATTAGAAAAAAATTCCATCCTTCCATCTATATATATCGTCACAAAAAGTAAAATGACTGCAATTGTGCATAAATTCCAGCAGATGGCAGTATCTAGTTAAAAATCTTTAGATGTTCTTTATTCCGTTTCATTAACTGCAAGAATGGAAACTAATGCACTACAAGCACAACCTACTTACAGATACATACTGTATTATCTTACCCATGTCCCCTTTTACCGTTAAGACTGCAACCGAGTTACCCATTTTCTGCAGTTTTGTTAACGTTTGCTTCTTACACTGGTAAATATAGCCATACACCTAAGCCCAACTGAGAGGATTTGGGTTTGGAAGATGAAGATTTAATAAAAGAAGTTCCAAACATTCTAAAAAATTTCTTCAAGACCGTCCCAGACCATTCCAGACCAACATTAAGCTAATTGAGAGAATGGCGATGTTAAAGCAGGGCACAGAACCCTTACCCCCCCCTCTCTGTATATATATATATATATAGGGGACATTACATTCGAATGCAAGCATAGTCAGACAAGTGTTCAAACTGGAATCTGGTGAAGAATGTGACACCATTACCTTCAGTGAATGTGTCCTACTTTTAAAAATATAAGCGTGCAAATGAAAATAGACAGAATCCATTAGGTACGGCAAGGAGTTCTTGATTTACCATTTAACAGAAAAGGTTTGTTGCAAACCTGGTAGATTGTATTGTGGCTGATCCACCTAGAGAATTTAAAAGGTAGAGGCAAATAGACTACACACAAAATTTTGCACGGACAAAGAGAAAATAAACCATTTTGCATGTAGCAGTCACGCTACCAGATGTATTACCATTCCACCAAGATTGATTATTTAGAGAATAGAGAATGCTTTTCATTTGTCATTGCATTTATACAGATGGATAGTAAGGCAAAATGTCTTCTTTGCACATCCCAACGTATTTGGAAGTTATGGTTAGAAATCGTATGACAGCCTTAGAGCAGACAGAATAATGTGTCTTGTTCAATGACTGTGTTCAACACAGTGACTGTGTAGCATAACGTGGATTAGAACCCCCAAATTTCCATAGCCCACTACTCTACACAATAGGCTATACCATCCCAATTTAATATCTATTGCTGCGAACATTTATGACCACTATGTAACCAGTTTCCTAATTTAAGTAGTTAAATACTACCCTAGTCCCTAGACCTGAACACATTTGATCAATTGTGGGACCACTTTGATGGCTCAGTTTGCTTTTTGGATCCTTTCCCACAAACCAGCAAATCAGCAGATGTGGGATGCACTGCAGTCAGCATGGCTCTAGATACTTATGACAACCTACCAGAAGCTTACAGAACCCATCTGGCATTAATTACAGAAGCAAGTCTCGGTAAGCTTTGTATCTTCTGATCCTCCAGGAAGTTTATCTGCTTTACACAGCAGATCCTTTCAAGCTTTGGCAGGCAGACTAGCAAGCATTTGTGGACTGCCATCTTTAGATCTCTCAACATATGTTTGATGAGGTAAAGTCTGGGTATTGGCTGGACCTGTTAAATTCATTCAAAGTTTTGCCCTGAAGCCACTAGAGTCTAGTTTTGGATATTGGAAGGTGAATTTTCTATCAAGTGAGTATAATGCCTTTGGCATTTTTGTAATTGGCTGCTTTAATCTGTCCCACAGTTCTCATGTCGGCTACCAAAAATCACCCACATTAGATTTACTTATATGGCATTTTGCAAATCTCTTTATAAGTAACTTACAACTAAGACTCTATAAATTGCTCCCAGGACGGTAAAGGGCGTGTTTCATTTGTTCAACAGTAGAGCTTGGATGGTGGGGCTTTTGATCACTAATTCAGAACTTTAACAATATCAGATCAAATGCTTGCCTACCTATTCATTTCACTGCCAAGCTGTAGTCCACACACACCATTTTGACATCCATCCAACCAGTGTTGATCATTCTTTTGCAGACTTCTGAATCATTTATTTTGACAGAACCTGCTTGTTTAACTTGATGCAGTTATAACCATGTAATGTTTCTGTTTCGATGGCAGTAATTGCAGGTGAGCCAACGTCTTGTTCCTGTGTGCATTGGGGTAAGAGAGCACCTACGTGTCCGCGTTTATATATTAGACCAGATAAGCAGTAGATTTACTTATATGGCATTTTGCAAATCTTTTTATAAGTAAGTAACTTACAACTAAGACTGTATAAATTGCTCCCAGGACGGTAAAGGGCGTGTTTCATTTGTTCAACAGTAGAGCTTGGATGGTAGGGCTTTTGATCACTAATTCAGAACTTTCACAATATCAGATTAAATGCTTGCCTAACTATTCATTTCACTGCCAAGCTGTAGTCCACACACACTATTTTGACATCCATCCATCCAGTGTTGATCATTCTTTTGCAGATTTTTGCACTACACCTTGGCAGGTTAGATATCAAGTTCTGATAATATATAATCTTAATTGTTGGCAAGCCATTCTTGTCTAATCAGTGCTTGGCGTTCCTCACCATTTTTTCCTCACCGTTTTTGTTTGTCTTCAATCTTTTTGATGATTATTCACAGTTTGTCAATGGCACAGAGATCTGAAGAGTTTCCTGACCATGAATTCCATATTTCACTGTTTTGTTAAACAAGGCACTTGGTTATCACTTTTGCCATGTTACATGGCGCTTCATCATCTAGGAAATAGCATCGTTCATCACCAAATTGCTCCTGGATTGTTAGATGTTGCTCATGAAGGTTGTTTTGAAACCATTCCTCGTTCATGACAGTGTTCTTTTAATCGTAATAGTTTGTGCTATCAGAGGATACTATCATCTGTCCATGTGCTAAAGCTGTGGTCTAATTGAATTACGGTGCAGGACAGTTATCCAAAATATAAAAAGAAATTTAGAGTTTACTGTCTAAAAAGTTGTTATTTAAAGAGTCCCCTTAAGCTTTGAGTTTTCAACTTCTCTTGGAAGGTACAGGATATGGTAGCATTATACTGTCTTGTGTAATGTGCTGTTTCTTCTAATGAAACAGAAACTCAGGAAATGAGAGTGCTGCTTGCTAGCACCACGGGGAATCTCACAAGCTTTTAAGGGCAATAAGCAAAATGAAATTAGCTTCAACATTGCACCAAAAACTGTCTGCCATTTATGAGGTAAGTGAAATAAAATCTCTTCTCCTCACCTTCCATAACAACAGATTTCATTTTTTTCAGGTTTCATTTGATTCATTTTATTTTGTTGAATTACAACAATTAGCCATAAAGTGCGACAGAGCAAATCTCATTGGCTCATGCTTAAAAACAGTTTGTTCCTCCACAGAATGTCTTGGAATTCATGTGAATCAATGTTTATGATGCCCAGGCAGAACATATCCTCACATTAGTGATCCACCTGCAAGCTTAAACTTGGAGAAAGTACTCTTCCTTTTCTTGTGGTTGACATCTAGGACATCACTTCCTAGTGATGGCTTCGTGTTTAAAGTACTGTGCTGGAAAGCAGAAGGTTGCTAGTTCAAACTCTATTACAATCAAGTTCCAAATGTTGGGTCACTGAGCAAGACCTTTAAACCTCATAACTTGCTCATAATATTGTTCCCTTGTAATAGTAAATCGTTTTGGAAAACGGTGTCTGCTAAATGCTGAAAATGTAGATATGTTAACCATGTCTGGCCCGAATTATGTCCAGTTATGGAAAATAATAATGAATCCTGTCTTCTGTCTTATTGTCCATTATTCATAATAATCAGAAAGAAAAATAACAAATATAATATTTTTAGATTCAGATTCAAGATTCTGATTCAAAGCTTTATTGTCATATGCACAATAATAAAATGTGTTTATCTGTGCAATGAAATACTTCCAATGCTGTAAACACGAGAGGTCAAAAGTATTAAATAAATAGTAATACAAGTCAAATCAAATTAGGAAATGAAGCATGAAAAAAATGAAATAAATGATATAATATAATGATACATATAATATAGATATACACTAAGCTGCAACAGTCAATAGTAAAAAACAAAACAAAACACTATTGTACAAATGAGCAGATATATTCAACCAGACAAGCAAAGTTACATGTGCAAAATGTAAACGAGTAGTGTAAACACAGATGTACAGTTGGACGCAGAAAGGTAAACAGGTTAAGAGTTAAGTACAGTAATAGTGCAATAATTCATGTGCAGGTGTGATAGTGTCTATGAGGGGTTTTAATGTGACAGAGTGAGAAAGTAGTTTTTTTATTGTTTGTCAAAATGTATCTTTCACTGACTTCTTGGCCCGAGTGCTCCCATGCCTCCCTTAAATGTACAGATTCTTTCAATGTGAGGGAATATGCTGTTTGATTGGCTGGTAAAAAGTCTATATGAAGTCTGTATGACTGGTGTTATGTGCAGCACCTTTTAAAAAGAAGAAAACGTGATGTGAGGTTTAAATTTCTCAGTCGCATACATATAGTGTAGTGTTGTGCTATCGGGCTTAAACTCACTGTAATACTTTCTCTTTGACCACCACTGCACTGGACTGGACACCCCTGTAAATTCGATACAGGCTCCACTATCTCTTGTTTTTATCTCATCAACAGTTTATCTAACAGTCCCAGGCTTCACTACTTTCTTATTTGGGAAGACATTCACAACTCACCCCATACTGAGAGACACTCGATACTGTCATTTCTGTAAATGCCTGCATGGACAGAGACGATATAAAAAAGAAAGAGCACAGGGAAAGAGCACAGACATACTTGCACAGTCAGGGAGAGTAGTGCTCATTAGACAGAAAACTGCTGCAAAGAGTAAGATAAGACCGTTAAGACCCAGCTGTGTTAAATGCATTATTTTTTACGTCTTAAATATGTCAACATAATCATTTATTTTGACAGAACTTACTTGTTTAGCTTGATGCAGTTATAACCATGTAATGTTTCTGTTTCGACGGCAGTAATAGCAGGTCAGCCAACGTCTTGTTCCTGTGTGCATTGGGGTAAGAGAGCACCTACGTGTCCGCGTTTATATATTAGACCAGATAAGCAGTCCGCCGCTGTAGCTCATCTATTAAGGCTTCCTAACCAAGCTGAGGGTAAGGGTTTGTTATGCATGTTTTGAGTCAATCTTTCTTGTTTCTTTTAAAGGAGTAACTTGGTCACGCTTTGAGGAGTAGACCTACATCTGCTTCTCCCTTATCAGAGACAGCTGCTATTCATCCTTGGACTTATAGTGTCGAGGGATGCCTTGATCGGAAGGTTGACAGGTATTAGCTGGTTTTGGACAGAGTAAGCCCGTGTGAATTTTATTACAGTCCTCTTGCTGACTTTTTCATTCCTATGTTTATTCTAGAATCCATTCAGCAGCCATTATCACCCCCTGGAGGTTACTTTGGCCAGTGTTGGCACAATGCTTTTGGTGAGCTCTATGTTATTTCTATCTGCAGCTGATTATAGATTCCGCTTGTGCCGTCGCTCGAGGTGTGGCGGACCCGGGATCAAAACATGACCTGATTGTCTGTTCTTCATGACTCTCAGCTCAAATGTAGTATTGAACTATTTAACTAATGTAAGCAGAGCATATTAACCGCATTCAATCAAAAGTTTTTCTTTGGAAATCCACTTAGGATCTTGAATCTTTTTCTTTTTAGCATTCTCTCTTTGTGATTACCAACTTTTTCAAATTCACTTGTCACATCCTTTTGTTATTAAGGTTAGACAACTGTAGATTGAAGGGTAAAATCACAATCATACAAAGTCATAATCAAATCCCAGTACAATAAAAGGGATGAAAAAATGTCAGAGGACCTTCTGAACCCTCTACATTGCTGTGATTTACTCTGAGGCCGGCAGTACTTCAGAGCCATTAATGACAAAACTTTTATAGTTATAGAAAATCAATGAGACTGTCTGGCCCATCAAAATCAAGGATGCAGCAATGTATTATATTTCCCAGACTTCCTTTATGCTGTTATGTTGTGCACCTTTTAATCAAAACCACAGTTTGCACTGTTTGTACACAATGTGCTCTTTAAGTCTGAACTGCATTTTGTGTTCAAAACTACTACAAATACTACAAATAGCCATCTGTTAAGTCATGTGGTTAATAAATGCTGAATTGCACGTGTTGCATATGTTGGACACTAAGTCTTCCCTTGTAATTAACACCAGGATTCTAATGCTTAATAGATAGCAGCTCGCTGGATTGGTCCTGGGTGCAAGGCCTATGGGATTATTATTTCATTTCCTTTCAGTATTTTCTTCTTAGATGTAGATGATTTTTCACACATTACCACAGGGCTAAGAAATGAAATATTTTGGAAGGATGGATGAAATAGTTTGTTTTGTATGCACTATTGTTACAAGTTTTAATAATATATACGAATCGTGTACTTTGGAAGTCATTGTAGTATTTTTGGCTAGCCAAGAGTTCAGAAAATACATACTGGTATGCAGGAATTTCCCAATGCACAACCTAGGCACCACAAAATCCACTTATGTAAAAGATTTTCAAGATCATTCATAAAACATATAAATACATTTATGCGACACATTTTAAATAAATGTATATTTTAATAAAAATATACATAAAGTACAGTTCACTACTGTATACACTCATTCAAGTTTCAGCTGTGCTATTCACAAAACCAGCACAATGCGCTCCGCATTGGGCACAGAAGAAGGGTTCAGAATACCACGTCCAATCCAGGGCAGTCGCCCAGGATGGCATCATTGTGTAGCAGTGTGGACAGAGCAGATGATGACGGCTGTCCCTCAAGCTCTAAGAAGTTTCTGGAGCGATTTTTTCCCGGCAATTTGTTCACATGAAATGGTTAGGGTGTCATGTGCACCCCATCGCCTACGCCACCGGACCAACAATAGGTATGCAACAGGCCTCGCACACCCCTCTGGTGACAGTTTTCACCCCCAGCTTGTGCAGGTCAAACTGCAGGCTGCCAAGCATGTTGTCCAGTTTAAAAGACCTGCATGTGCTGCAAAGCTCTGTAATGCTCAGGTCCTTGAACAACAGTCATGCAAGTCTTGCAAAAAGTTATAAATATTTTAATTAAATGTTTGTCAAGCATCTTCTCTATCTACAATTAAATCACTGAAACACATTTGTATGTACTTTGCTTTCAAGGTTCCAAATGTTCTATAAAGCTCTATATTATCTTGTTGTAACATTCTTCGGCTGTAAAGCAACCTTAAGTAAATAGAAGGCGCTATATAAATTAACATGATGATTAAATGTAATAGAGAGTAAGTAATTAGATACTCGCCAGTTTGAATGACCTTCACTACATCATTTCTTAAATATCAACAAATTTCTTTTAAATGTCAGTGTTCCCATCTAAATCTGAACAGCAGCTTTGTGTTATCAAATAGCATCATGACACAAACTTAATTTCACAATGTTCACAAGTAAAATCTAAATCTTTAATATAATCCAGACAGTGGACACATAATTCAAACAGGATGTAGAGAGTATTCATAACTTTAATATGTGAAATGGTGTTGTAAGGTTTTATGTTTGCTGATCATTTCTGTTCGTCACTGTACCATCCATCCATTTATTATCTAGTTTTACCATCCTATTTAGGGTCACGGTAGGATCCACACCGGGTGAATACATTAAACGCTTGAACCCATCTTCAATGGGCCGGTCTAGCTGCTGTATTTTATTCCAACCAAATCCAAACACACCTGATTTCAGTAGATTTTTTTTGTATCTCGGTTTGACTGCTGATTATCTGACGTCCTGAATTGGATAGAAGAAAAACCAGCAGCCATGCCGGTCTTTTATTGATCTGGTTTGACACTTGTGCTTTAAACAGCGAATAAAAGAAAACAAGCTTGGGTGACTCAGTGGTATCTTACTCTGTCTTTCCTCTATTGGGATCTGGGATTAAAACTAAAAGCAGTGCTATTGGCTGACTGGATGTCTTTCCAGACTTTGGAAAAGTCTTTTGTCTGGCAAAGCTGTTGTGTAGCCAGTCAACCTAAGTAGTATTGATGTCCCATCCGGAATATGTCTGCTTTGGACTCAGTGTTTTCCAGAAGAACCGGACCCATAGTAATCTCTGACCAGAATAATTCAGTTAATGCATATTAAAAATGAAAATATCATGTATAACGGGATTTATTAATCAATTACGACTTTTTCTTTTTAGAAAAGTAAGATAACCATTTTTTTTTAAATATTTCAACAAGTAGCAAAAGAAAATCAATATGAAAGGACAATAAAATTGCTGTAACAAGCAGCCCCTTTGTGAACTAAAATGGCATAGACATGATGGATGTCTGACCTCTGCTGCTCTGAAATACTTCAGTGGCTTAACATTTACAGCCAAAATTGGGACCGTCTAGAACAAGGTTCTACAATAGGTGCTGTCAAAATGTAGATATGTGACTACAACAAAAACCTTTGGGTACCGTATTATTATGATGTCCGATTTTGACACAGCATCGTTCTATTCAAACTCATCGAAAAATGTGGAAACCTTTGTGTTTCGACATTTATTACACAAAATAAACATTATTAGTAGTTTATTAACATTTAAAAGAATTGATTTGCCTTGCATCATTTACCAGATTTATCTTTTTGGTTGGAATGACCAAATGCACTGTATTTCACGATGCCCTACTAAAGAGTTATATATCATAGATCTCCCTATGCTTCAGAACACACCCCACATCTAAACACTCAAAGAGTTTGTGAACACATGTAAGTCATCTGGTGTACATGAATTTTAGATCACTTAGTTTAGACATACAAATGTGAAGATTTCAGGTCGCTTGTTTCAACCTGCTGCTGTCACTTCTACTAAATATAAGAACAGACAGACTGCAGTAAGGTCTTTGCAATGATCATTTTAATTTGGCCCTGGTGTAAAAAAAACCTAATTGGGATGCCTAATCTTGAAAAAGTGATGATTTCACTGGGTATCAGCTAAATCCAACAACAACAACAACAAAAAACTGAAATACCAGAGTTAATACACAGAAGCTAATTAATAAATAAAACAATTATCCAGAGACGCTGAAGAAAAGCTGGCATGTTAGTCTCCTAATACTTTCTGAACGTGCTTGAATGTATTTTAATTTGTGACTTTATTTTCCATGCAGCAAGCGAGATTTGATTCCTAGAGGTCTGATTCAACCACACAGTGGCTTAACTGAGCGCAACTGGTGTAATGAGCGGTGGCAGAGTTTTTAAAAGACAAACAAAAGGATGGCTTAATTATGCGAATTGAAAAAGATGATTGAAACGGATAGGAATTTAATTTTCTTTTTATGTCTAGCCATATTTAATTTTTAGTGTTTGAACTGGGAAAACAAATGAAGATTGTGTATATCTGCTCACTGCTGCCTTGTAGTGTGTATTCATTAGTGTATGTTTCACTGCTCAGATTGAGTTAAATGTGGATGAATAATTTATGTGTGTAAAATCACAGTGAAAAAAGTATTTTAAATAAAATTCTAAATACTAAGCTGGGCAATTATCTGCATATTTGAGCATCACATTTACAGCACTGGAAAAGTAATGAAAAGATTGCTTGTTCAAGTACCAGTACTGCATGTGTTTGTTTCGACAATTTTGTAGATTGCTTCAGATACATGTAGTAATTTTAATTAAATTAATATATTTATTATTTATTAATGGAGGATATGATGATGTATGATGATGTGATGTCTGCTAAATGCAAGCTCATAAAATAATTAAATGTTAACTACGTGGGTCTTTATCAGGGGTTAGTTTTCATACATAGCTGCTTTTTGAATTATATGTATAACATTACTTACATACATTTTTACAGTGTTAATGCTTTACTGAAAGATCCTGTGGTGGTGGTGTTTAAAAGTAAAAAGAAAATTATGGAGAAAACATTAAAAACATCTAACATCTCTCTTTTATAGAAAACTTGCTCACTATCTTTTCTCTGATATATTCCACTGATACAGCGTCCCTTTTTGCCTTGTTCATACAATATTAATTTGGTGTTTTTTTCTTGAACTATTTATACTAGGAATAAAGTGAGCCATTTGGGTAATCACAACAAGCCATTTATACTTAAAAAGTTTGACTGAATGTGAATGCAGGTTATGTTAAAAAACTAACCTCAAAACATTCTGATTATGACATATGCTTGTTTTTTTAATTAGTAATAATCCAATATGATTTAT
Organism: Ammoglanis amapaensis; assembly: GCA_028566735.1. Taxonomy (NCBI): domain Eukaryota; kingdom Metazoa; phylum Chordata; class Actinopteri; order Siluriformes; family Trichomycteridae; genus Ammoglanis; species Ammoglanis amapaensis. The sequence goes on from JAOUQU010405225.1 coordinate 10,835, forward strand.
TATTAAACTAAATGTAACTTAACGACTTATAGGTATATGCTGTGATTCAGATATATTCAGATATCAACATTATTCTTAAGATACCACAAAATATTTAAACCCTGCTAAATATTCTGACATCATAATGTGTGCAAATATTTCGAAGATATAGTTTGTATACATAAACCATGCAACTATTGTGCTAATGTCTAATGCTAATCACTTAAATGTACTAATTTACTACAGCGGGTCAGGCTCCATATGTCAGTGCAAATGTTTTAAATGATTGTGAGTTATATTTTAAAAGGTTTCTTGCCATATACAATTCTAAAATGAAAGTAATGTAAAAGTAAAGAAAGACTATTCTAAGAGAGAAAAAGTATTCTGATTGTATGGTGCTTTACATGTTGTGCCACATGGTGTTGGGTTGACCCACTAAGACAGTGCTCAAAGTGTGCAAGTGCATTTGGGATGCATCTCTAATCTAAGCAACATGGTTCTGTTCAGAGGCGCTACAACACTGATGATTTGCATTGCAAGATATCAGTCAGGACAATCACTGCAGATTCCAATTCTCAATCTCATATTGGGATCTTATATTTATATATTTATATCTGTATAGATTTCCATGGGGGAAAAAGTAATTTGTACAAAATTATACAAACCAGGAAGTTACAAAATCTTCAAGTAAATATGAATGTATAATCTGCCTAAATTTGTTCATCTGAATAATTCTTCATATGAATAAAACAGTGCAGTATCTCTGCAGTATTCTAGCTCAGAACAAAACGTTTTTCATCCTCACATACAGTGTAGGTTACAAGAGTAAAAAAAAAGAATGATGAACTGAGGTAGTTTGATTTACTGACATTTGATGAAATTATGTTTTTTTATAATACTTGGTCTGGCAAACTTTGGTCGTCTTTATTGTTTTAAACTTTAGGTTACAAAAGTAAAAAAAGGAATGAATGATGGACTGAGGGCTGACAATCTAGGGCTGAAAATTTTGATTTTTAAAAAGATCCCATATGACTAATGGTGATCAAATTATAGCAATTGGTCATGCTCAGATCTTCAGTGGTAGTTTAAAACAATAAAGACGACCAAAGTTTGCCAGACCAAGTA
>JAOUQU010405234.1:0-11938 GCA_028566735.1 Ammoglanis amapaensis
ACACACACACACACACACACACACACACACACACACACACACACACACACACACACACACACACACACACACTGGGGTAAATACACTCCCATTCACAGCATTTAGCAAAAAAAACTACTTCCGAGCAATCGAACATTAAGGGCCCAACATTGGTGGAATCTTGGATGACCAGTCCAGCATCAGAACTTCTAGGCTACAACTGCTGACACACACATAGATACACACACACACACACACACACACACACACACACACACACAGGTCAATTTCAGCATCATTTTCAGAACGCTTATTTGTATTTATTGTGTTGGTCATGCTTAAGAATCGCCGGTCAACTTGGGAAGTAGCATAATTTGTAGAATGTGGACCTTTCAGGATTATAATTATTAATTGAAGGTCCTGGAAGGTCTTGTTGGGCTGCAGGTTCGAGGTTAAAAGTTAGAGCTGCCGAGCGTCACTAGCGACGGTGTATCTAGGTAATGAGAACGTTGCTTCTTCTTGTTGTTGACGTGCGGTCTCTGACAGGACTGTCCTCTCCCGGGTCTCTAAAGAAGGCGTCTGGGAAATTTGATTTCGGCGCTTTGTCCACTCAGACAAGATCCCCCAGGATGGCCTTCACACACCATCCACTGCCCATGCTGACGGGAGTCAGACCAGGTGAGAGCCGCCTGACCTGAATTATATTCAGACTAGTTAAATATCGGTATAAAATATAAATATGCTAGAGAAGAAGTTCCTACAACCGATAACACACAAATCATCAGTCATATAACAGACGGTAGAAATAAATGTTTACTTTAAAGCTTCTGGTTTAACATTTTCCAGTTTTAAATGGAAGCATTAAATAATTAAAATCATAAATTTAAAACCATTTAATTACGATTATTTACTGTAATAAAGTCGAATCACATCATTAAGACTGACTGATTTTTTATCACTTTGCTGTGATTGTGCTCACTACCGCCCTCTAGTGTGCGCACAAATCGAGTGATTACATTGGATTCCTTTTCACAGGAAGTCCTCGCGGCTCTGCCGCCGCCCTTCACTTCCCTTCGCCGTCCATCATTCAGCAGTCCAGCCCGTACTTTACTCACCCCACCATCCGCTACCACCATCACCAAGACCCGCTCAAGGAGTTCGTCCAGTTCGTGTGTGCCGACGGTACGACTCAGCCTGGCACGCAGGTACATCCACCTACACCTGTTCAGGTGTTCAGTGTATTCGCCCAGTGTGTTTCCTACTGTGATTCCAAATAGGATTAGATGGATGGAAGTTTGTGTTGGTTCATAGCGATCAATGTCTGGATTATGACATCAAAATATTTTGAAAATATATTAGTACGGTCAACGTATTTGTTGTTGTTGTTATTGTTGTTGTGGTGTTCCTTTGAAGTACATACCCAAGGAACAGAAGTTCATCGTTCCTTGTACATAAATCCTTGTAGAAACCAAACATCTGCAGATCTTTCGATCCAAAGTGTTGATCCAAAGATCAATTGTGTAGTCTGTCACTGACAGTGTTGTTGTCTTTTTCTGTGTGTGTGTGTGTGTGTGTGTGTGTGTGTGTGTGTGTGTGTGTGTGTGTGCGTTTATGGTGGCGCAGCATACTCAACGGCAAGCTCCACAGCTTCCGACAGGTCTGTCGGCATCGGAACACGGGACAACTTTCTGAACACCCCATCGCAAGCACAGGTGCGTCTGTGTACGTCTCTACATATGGTTTACAACCAGAGTACTTGAGTACTTGCGTTTTCTTCCGCACCAATAATGTACCTACCAACCAACCAACCAACCAACCAGCCTACAAACCAACCAACCAGCCTACCTACCAACCAACCAGCCTACGAACCAACCAACCAACCAGCCTACCAACCAACCAAAACCTACCAACCAACCAACCAGCCTACCTACCTACCAACCAACCAACCAACAAACCAGCCTACGAACCAACCAACCAACCAGCCTAACAACCAACCAAAAAGTACCAACCAGCCTACCTACCAACCAACCTACCAACCAACCTACCAACCAGCCTACCAACCAACCAAAAACTATCAACCAGCCTACCAACCAACCAACCAACCAACCTACCTACCAACCAAACTACCAACCAACCAGCCTACCTACCAACCAACCTACCAACCAACCAACCAGCCTACCTACCAACCAACCAACCAACCAGCCTACCTACCAACCTACCAACCAACCAACCTACCAACCAACCAACCAACCAGCCTACCTACCAACCAAACTACCAACCAACCAGCATACCAACCAACCAACCAACCTACCAACCAACCAGCCTACCTACCAACCAACCAACCAGCCTACCTACCTACCAACCAACCTACCTACCAACCAACCAGCCTACCTACCAACCAACCAACCAACCAACCAACCAAACAACCTTAAACGTCTTTACATCTTCAACAGGAGTTGTGTTTCATTTCCTTCCACACCAATAAAGCACCGACCAACTGAGTGACCAACCATGACAACAGTTTAACAACAAAGACATATTGTGATGTCATAATCGAATCTGAACATAGTGAGGCGCGTATCCGCTAAAAATAGCTGGCCACTATCCAGGTTTAGCAGTACAGATATTTAACTTTAGCTAACCAAGATGAGTCTTGGTGCATTCTTTGAATGACTCTAGGAACTCTGGTTTCCTCCCACAGTCCAAAAACAAGCTTAAATTAGAGATGCTGTCGCGGTTTGAGCTCTAAACTCTGATCGTTGTTGAATCTCCAGTGTCTAATCAAACCAACTCGATCCTCTTTCCAAGACTTAAGGAAGAAGAGGATCAAGACTCAAACCCAAGTGGTGGAAGGAGCTTCCATCATCTTCCGTCAGAAGTTCTAAATATGTCATCACCTATTTACCAAACACTTCAACTAACTCACTGACCTTCTTCCTCATAAAATAGATGATCAAGATTCATATTGTGTATTTTAAATTTGTTGCTAGTTTCAGCTTTAGTACGATTTTTTAGTTTACTAGGATGAAAGCTCTTCTGGGTCTCCCAAATGTCATAAATGTTTATGTACATAATCGAGCCATAAGCGCTAACCCCCTCCCCCCTTTCTTTTTCTTTCACTCTTTTACAGTTCTAGTCCCTTTGACAAGATCTCATCCCAAACCCCAGAGACGAACCGAGTGTGTAGCTGAAACCTGACACACAACAAACGTACCCCAAGCAATCCCCAAACCCTCGTCCATCAAACTGATTCCGCAAATGCAAAGACCGGAACCCAGAAACCTGACGACACGACAACAGAGGACTTGAAGGGTTTTCGTTACCTAGGTGACCTAAATGTTGACAGATGTTTGTTTATTCCCATCATCCATCGAGCAGAAGTCACCGGAACACCGTTTGTTGAGCGATCGACGTTGCGATTATAGTCCAGTACCTTAAAGAACACTAAGCGCATGTAAAACAAACAACCAACCTGGTCGCGCCGGATTCCGTGGCATGTCTTCTTCATCCCAACTGTCCCGTTTCTCGATGTGAACGTGGTACGTGTATGAAGTGACACTAGCTACATGCACCCTTAGATCCAGATCTTAATCTGTTTGGCATATTTTTCAGAAATTTCCAGAGACAAACACACCGATTTCAGGCTAAAAACGAACGCCATTGGCGTACGTCATTTACTAGGCTACAGCTAGTGACAGGATGCCGATGACCTCACAAAATAACTAGACAACCTGGCTAGATACTCGTTGCGCCTACTTTGGAAATGCGTCTTTATCCTAAACTAGTGAACACATCCACGGTGGCCAGCCACCTAGCCACGGCACCCAGGGACAAAGCGCTACATGTGTCATGTATCATGCTTTAGTGCAAACCATACTCATCTATATATAGTGTGTGTGTGTGTGTGTGTGTGTGTGTATGGGAATATAGCAATATGGCCACCAATCACATCCGTCAGTAGAACACACATCACCTGTGCATTAATGTCCACGGGTCACATGTCAGACATGATCCGTAAAGGTTTATATTTATGTATTAGTGCCGATATGTCGGGAACTGATGAGTGTTAATGAGGTGTTGGGCAGGTATTTGTACGAATGTATCTTAGAACATTTTATACAAAAGCAATTTTAAGTCCAAGCATCCTGGACTCTAAATCCACGGGCCATGATCAGTATCCCAATCTTTATAAAATGTTGGGTGCTTTTTTATGTTAAACCTTTTATGTTTCATTTGTAATCGCTGTACCTTGCTGGGAAAGGCGTCGACAAAACAAGTATGTACATATAAGGATAAAAATCCCGCTGCTTGTTTGTATTTGTTTTTTTTTTTACGTAGCCGAACATCAAGAGAAACCAAAACAGTTTTTCATCATCGATAACTTATTTTTGTACTATGTGTAGGTCGTGACGTACTGGTAATTCTTGTTCAATCATTTAGACCTCGTTGGATTCGTTGATGTGGCGCCAGTAACTAAGAACCTGATATTTTAATTTTTAAATATTGACTCCCATCTTGATCCAAAATCCGTCGGGTCCTCTCTGGAAAGCAACTTGCACTTTTTGTTTGACATCTAGCATTTAGCGTCCAACAGACGCCTATATCCAACGGAACGCCACTTTGAGTCACTTTGAAGGTCTCACTTTTCAAGGGTTTGACAGTTCCGACTCGATGGTGCTTGAAGTGAGACTTGAACCGTTGACCTTCGGATCTCTAGACCTTTACTTCTCGAATACACAACGTACACAAAACTTAAGTCATCTGGCGACGGGTGTTTGTTACTCGAATTTCAGATGCATCCATGATTCGTTGATTGTACATTAGAACGTGTGTGTGTTTGTGGCCTCGGTGATGATTTGAGATGTAATACGTATTAGATGTTCTTGTAGATTTAGAGAATTGCCATTCTTGAAAGACGTCGAAGAAGTTCCAGAGACTCCAGAGGTTCCATTTGTAAATGGCGCTCCCTAGTGGTGTAGAGTCGCCGTCCCCGTTGAAAGTGCCTTTCGTTCATGGAATCCATCTGGTTTGCGTCGAGTAGTCCCAAACCGTTCAGAGATACGACTTTAGTTCCCTCTCCTCTGTCAAAAGATGTCACCCGTTACCATCCTATTTACCCCAGCCTTCCCAAAGCCCAGGCACAAATCCTGATCTTTCTTTCAACCTCAACATAGTTCTTGAGCGGAATAGATTATCTTGTCTGTACGACGTCCGGGTCTCTCCAAGCGCCTCGGTTTCTTCTGAAACGTAGCCATTTCGGCTCGGTGGGGTCCAGCTCCAGGACTCCGAGGTTCCAAGAAGTAAACGTGCGAAAGGTTTTACATTAAGATCCAGTTTGGGAAACTAATGCCTAAAAAAACAGACAAACGCTAATTGAATCGTTTTGTACGTTGTTCGAAAATGATTCATGCTTTCTATCAGGGTATCAGGTCCAAAAGCTTCTCTGGGAGAGAACGTCAGACCTTAAATGATTATAAAGCACCTTTTTCTTTTTTACTAGGAAGGGAGACTTAAGGGGGGACGGCTTGCTAGCATCTTATACGTAAAACGTGCACTTATCAAAATATCGTTCGTCTGTTCGTGGACGAAGGAGCATCAGTGTTGTTCACCTGTCGCTTTACACACGTTCTCCTCCACGTGTCTGTCTGTGTCTGTGTGTATTGTGTGTGTTCCGGTGCGTCCGGCCGTGACCCTAACTAGGATAAAGTGCTAGTAAAACTAGACAATGGATGAACGATTGAGGTTTCTTGCATGGATATCGCCACCTTGTGGACTCTGGTGTCTTGCATTCAAAATAAAAACGACAAACAACAAGCTGAAGTTCAGCTAGCGGCCCCCCTCAGAGCTTCCTGGCAAAATGTGCATGTGTTCGATTGAGATTTATGTACTTCTTTGATCTTTTTTTTTTCTTTCTAAAGAATAAAAAAAACAGTTTGTATAAAGCAGCAACTGCCTGAATAAATAAAAGATGTTCTTGACCGTACGTCTAAGTCATTTATTTCCTGTGTTGGTACCAGTGGAAGTCATTGACGTCTTGGATGGTCCATCATGATCTTCTCCAAGAATGGGTTGAAATTCAAACTTAATTTTATTCGTTTTATTATTTTTGGATTATGTACAGCATACTTTGGTCAACTAATTGTTAGAAGGTGCTTTAGAAATAAACACTTACATACATAAATAATCACGTTTGAATTACATAATGATTGTATATTTACAGAACGAACGACATTAGCAAAAAAAAAAAGTTATGATGCGGCAAAGTTGACATGAACAAAACAGCCGATTCCCAATTTCCATTTTCTAACCTGGAGGATTCTAGCATTTGGGCGGCGAACATTTTACCACGTGATGGCTCGTTGGGCAGTTCACTGATGGTGCTTTTATTCTTACACTTTTATTTGATCTACAACTACAACTATAGATGAATGAAACTATAGCATCTCGTGATCCAGCATAATTCCTATTTATCGGAGCTTGTGCTTGTGACGGCGCATGCCTATTACCCATGTGCGCCCTTTCAAAATTGGAGTTGGGTTGGCGGGTTCAAATCCGGGCTAACTACGTCCCTACTACCCCGTTATATTGCTCTGACTCCAATGTCCATGCAATGTTGGGCTATGAGACGACTGCCCTGTACGCCTGCATACGTCTGGCGTCCAATCGTTCTCCGGGCTTGGAGGGAACCTTTCCGTACCCACAGCCATCTCATTTACGTCAACAGATGTGCAGAAGCGTTTGAAAACCCTAATACTTCAAAAATGGCCGAGATGGCGTCTGACATCACGCTAGAATAAAATAATTCGATACGTCGTTCTTCTTTAGAGATAAATAAGCCGGGAGTGGCTTCCAACCCAGAGTCCTTCAACTGAGGAAGACAGGAGAGGAAGAGTCCAGCTGTTATTAAAGTACCAAACTCGAGTATTCATTCGAGCATTCTGTGCTTCATAAATAAACGTTTACCTTTCAAAGTCGGCATCGTCTTCATCTTCGGTTTACAAATGAACAAGCGTCGTCTCTTAAAGGTCTACGAATAAAAATTGTGTTTACTCGGGTGTTCAGGCCAATTGTCATGATTATTCTGGATTATTCAGGCAATAAGGCATCAGTATTATAGCTATAATGGCGACTAAGCAGTTAAAACAGACAGATACTAAATATACAAATGCAATGCACAAACCTTCAGACTGGTATTCTGTCTTGTATGTAGTCACGGGGCTCGTCTCCTGCACGGGTACCGAGGAGCACTCCTACAACAAAGTCATGTTGCATCAAATGATCATCAAATCATCTCGAAAGTGCTGATGGTTAAACTGATCTCGTTTGAGGTGTCCGGGCGGTTGTAGGACCGAGCTTCATATCCAATGCAAGGCCAGTGGTGGCTCAGTGGTTAGGGTAGTGGGCAAATTAGGTTCCAGAAGTTCCCACCTCGTGATGGTAGGTCACTTTGGACAAAACCACCCACGGAGCAAATAGAACTAAACGAAAACATTAAGGGCCAAATGTTGCCCAGAAATTGCACACGGTGACACCTTGTATAAATACAGAAAGCACCAAATATCAGCAAAAGGCACAAATCATGCTTACATTTTCTGAACCATCTTCAACGTCATCATTCACCACTAAAATACACACAAACAAAGATAAGATAAATACAATTTCAATATAAGAAAAGCACAAACAGATACAACAATACTAGACACCGTATATACTATATACAATAGCCCTCAGGAGACTACATCTAAGTAACGGCAGTCTCTGCTACGACACCCCTCGAACATCAAGACTCCTTCCTCCACAGAGACGGGTCACATGACAACCCGTCTGTATCTGATGCGGGTTACCTGGTCTGTCAGTATCCTGGTTCTCCTCTTCATTATCTGGATCTGACCTGAGAGCAAAGACAAAAAGATTATTATAGGTAAACATTTATACACTATTGACTGAAGAATACTGAAATACGTACTGTGTGGTCGAGTTGGAGGTGTCAGAAGTGAAAGGCAAGGCCGCTGGGGTAGGACGAGGTGGAGAAGGATGGACCAAGGAGACGTGAAGAACAGGTGGAGGAAGTGGGGGAGGTGGAGGAGGTGGGGATTTGAGCTTTTTAAGAAGAACAGAGACAGAAACCAAAAATCGCATCCATTTCATTTAACTTTTAACACAATACTCTCGGTCACCATCGACTGTGAGGTACTTAACACGTCTTCCACACATGTGCCGCACCGTCCTGCCAAAATTTACTGCCCCGGCTCCTCGAAACATTAAAGGGGTGAAGCACTGAAGCATCAACCGCTTTAAAAACAAGCAAACGTCGAGTCCCTGAGAGGAAGACCCTTAACCCGGTCGACTCCAATGGCGCCTAGACGATGATGGCCTGCCCCGACTGGGCTAATAAGAAACGTTCCTTTAACTTTACCTCAGTAACGTTCTCACCGTAACGTTAGTACAACGTTCTATAAAAAGCACGTGACCTTGATAAAACTGTAACCGTTATGAACTGGTTTTATGTTCCTCAGCCAGAATTTAACATTCTGAGGAATTTTTTTATTCTAATTTTAGAATAAACCCAACACAACAATCCTGAAATGTGAAATCAGCTTAAGATTTAATGTATTTTAAACTTTAAGGGGATAAAATGGACAAAATGGCGTTCCTAAAACGTCATACTGCTGGTTGTGAGAACGTTTTTCTTCTCAACGTTCAACAAAATGTAAGTAAAAAGTACAAACAACATGACAAGAACATTTTAAGACAGAATTTGCTTACTGATAATTACCAAGTAGTTACTTTTCTCCTCAGCCTTAAAACGGGTTGTGTCGACGGACGCCATTTTCTTGTCAGATGAAACGTCACCCCCTTAAAAAGTGTATCATTTAAAAGTTTTAAATGTACAAAAGTTTATTAAATTCTGTTCATTCGACATATATAATCTAACACGTGTCCTCTAGAGAAGACAAAATGGAACTGCTGGGGGTCAGGATGATATATTAAAGCATCAGTTCTAGCTCTAGAAGCCGCTGCATCCTTTAAGACCGCTTATAAGCTCATCGATTGGCTCAGCGGTTTCTTGCTGACGTGTGATTGGTCGTCTACGCTGTCACTCATCTCCTGTATATATGAGCGATTGATAATAATAAATATAATAATCATAAGTTTAAAGAAACGTAAACACAGAAAGGTTGCAGAAATGCCTAACTATTGACATTTCAACATAATTAACTCAAATAAGTTCATTATGGGGATTATTATAACGTTTTATTATTAAATATTATTATAAAACATAACTCTGTTTACAACCAGATGGAGTGACAGCGTGACCGGCCAATCACAAGTTCGATTAGCTCGTGGGCGGTCTTAAAAGGAAACCGGCCGTTCTGGCCGTGGAGTCCTAAAGCCCGCCGAATTCTTCTTCTTCTTTTTTTTTTTTTTTAGCATTTATATAATATTTTGTTGTTTTTCTACGGTATAAAAACCGCAGCGGACCAAAATATTTCATTTTCCGTCTAAAATTACGCGTGTAAAAACACAGTGGTTAACAAAAGTCTATAATCGTCAAAACTAAACATTAAGAGGAGTGGGTCGAATTTCGTAGTAATAAAGACGTTTACTCGATTAATTTACTTTTTACATGAATGTTAAATTTTTGTGGCTCATTTTTAAAGCACATATTTTTTTTTAAATCGACATTATAAACTATATAAACACTAATGGAGTGCGCGGACGTCGTCTCGTCGTTTGGAACTACATTTCCCACAATGCCTTGCAGCGTGTGTACTTCCGCGCCAACAGATTGTAAACACAGTGAAGGCAGAAATGGAGGCGTCAGGGGGGGTCTGACCTAACAGCTATATAGTCAGTAACGTGTATAGTCGTGGTAATTTATCACACTTCTCTTGTGTGTTCGTGTGTGTTGTAGCTAGTTGTGTAGCTGCTATGAGCAGTGAGACAGGAGTGTGTGTGTGTGTTTGTTGTAGCTAGTTGTGTAACTGCTATGCCTAGTGAAACAAGAGTGTGTGTATGTGTGTGTTGTAGCTAGTTCTGCAGCTGTCTGGAGCAGTGTGTGTGTGTGTGTGTGTGTGTGTGTGTGTGTGTGTGTGTGTGTGTGTGTGTGTGTGTGTGTGTGTGCCGGTGATCTGGTGGGATGTAGTTCTGGGCGGCGGATTCAACACTGATTATAACACAGAGGTGTTTCTCATTAGTGTGACGAGCACGAAACTTCCATCCATTGTGTTCGGAGAAGCGATGTCACGATGAGTGGCTCGTCGCCGTCGACGACGACCTGGCAAAGAGATTCCAGAGTGGACCGTCCTGCGTCGTAAATATCTGGATGGGGGGCTTCATCATGGACTGCAGGCAGGCCAGACTAGCATGACATGTACACTACAGGCGGGTCGGTCTCTCACCCGTAACCCCGGAGCACCGGTACTCTCAATGCTCTGCAGGCGGGTGGTTGTAGCACCAGTACTCTCACTGGACTGCAGGCGGGTGGTTGTAGCACCAGTACTCTCACTGGTCTGCAGGCGGGTGGTTGTAGCACCAGTACTCTTGATCCCAGTGTTGTTATTCTGTTTTCTGTTTGGATTCGAATTGTGTTTGTGTTTATCTCTAATGATGTGGAGAGATGCGGCGTGATGTCATTTCCTGTCTGAGAGTGGAAGTGATTAGGAGAGCTTGTGGTCACCTGAGAGGAACGATGGACTTTCTAATGGAGCTGAAGATCAGATGAAACGTCTGAGAGCATCACAAACCATCTCCTCGTTATTCTGGATAAACCATTACTGTAATTAAAATCATGTCGTCATGACAACCCAGCAACGTTCACATCAATAAAATCTAAAACGAATCAAAGCACCGGGAGACTTTTATTTCATTTATTTCAACATCTTTACTTATTTACAGTGTTTAGTTGTTGTTTACATATTTTATACATTTATATTATTTATTAAATGTTTTTATTGTATTTATTATAATGTTTATCATTATTTATTGTCTTTATATTATTTATTCTTCGTGTGTAACGTTACTGTAATTCTTTGTATTATTTATCACAACGTTTAATTATTTATATATTTACTTTTATGATTGACAGAGATTATTTTCTTATTTATTTATTTATTACTTGTGACTTTATTTTCATTAATTTATTGATGTTTATCTTTCACTTGTTGTTAGAATGTTAATAAGAAACATGTTTATATCTTTTATATCTTGTTCTTTTATACATGTTTCAGTTATTGTAATGATTTTATTATATTTATGATTTTATTTACAGTATTTATTGGTGTTTATTTATTCTTCATTGTAACATTTACATTATTGATTTGTTTATAATGTTGTTTTGTGTTCTGGATTGATTGTAAAGTTGATTTGTTGTTGATGTTGTGATTGTTTACATGGTTTAGATGTTGTGCAGTATCTGGTGGATCCATGATGGACGTGTGAGGAGCATTCCTGAGGGATAAGGAGGTCCCAGCAGGACCTGCTGCTCCTCACACGTCCACATGATGGATGGTGGAAGGTTCTGCAGGAGGAACCAGGAGGTGTCAAGGAGAAGAAACAGAAGTTTAAAAGCTCCTCAGATAAACATTGAGTTGTAATGAAGAAGATTCCATTCAGAAGTTGAGCCGAAAGTATTGGGACGCCCCTCCTCACAGCTCACAGTGTTCGTCACACGACGACATGTACAGACACACAAAAATACATTAGTGGAGTAAATAAAATGTTTATTTTATAGTCCAGATTTTTTTTTAAAAAAACCTGAACTGAACGTTCTGGATCATGTTGATGTTTATTCATGTAACAGCGCCCCCTTTATTCATGTTTTAGTTCTCACACACGCCCACGAGTCTCAGTGTAATTACATCTGATATAAAAGCTTTTGTAAACAATTACACACACACACACACACACACACACACACACACACACACACACACACACACACACACACACACACACA
>JAOUQU010405253.1:0-11936 GCA_028566735.1 Ammoglanis amapaensis
ATTAAAGGTAAAACTTCACTAATATGTATCCCGGTCTAAATGGTATTTTTAGTCGACTATTAGTCGATTAGTTGAAAGAAATGACGACCTCTGGTCGACCAGCAAAATCCTTGGTTGTGGACAGCCCTAGTTCATTCCTAAGTTAAGTGCACCTCGAGTCATGAATTAGGGTGTGAGTCACTAACACAGTGTTAAAAATCACACCATCATTTTATTCCGGTCTTTTCCCATACATCAGACTTACTGGTCTATTTTGTCTTCTTCAGGCACTGCCAACTACCCTGAAGCAGAAGGTTGTTGGAGGGGGTCAAGAACAGTATTTTCCAACATTTGTGTGAAGTTGTTTTCTAAAACTTGTTGACACAAAGACAAAACAGTGTTGTTTCAAAAACTATTTCTGTAAAAACAGCACCATACTAGAAAAAAGCAGCACTACTGAAAACGCTGTAGTATGTCTATTAAGCCCATTAGTGGCAGTGTGACACTGAAAGAAACACACTAAAAACATTTGGTAAAACACTGGACATGCGCAGACAACTCAAGGTAAACACAACATCTGTATCAGCCAAAACGTTCTCCAGAGTGTCCTTCTTGTTCTTCTCTGTGTGTGGTTTATTCACATCCATCCACATCACATCCACATTTGTTGCTCATGGTCGTAGAGAAGAAACAAATAGATTTTGTCGTTAAAGGTACTGTATTATAAATGCAGCAGTGTAAGATGTTATGTTTGTATTTGTTTACAGACTGCAGTGCATGTGGGTTACAAAGAGGAAGTGTAGCTGCATAAGGTGCAGCAAAATGCTGGATCTGTGTAGACATAATGCATGAACAATAAAACACCTTTGTGGATATGCTTAACCTTGTCTCTCTGCTGACAGGGCCTTAGCTTTTCATTAAACAACACAAGCAGTTTGTGCTTTTTATGTTTAAGTGTGGAGGACAGACAGCATCTGTGTCTGTGAGTAAAGCTGTATTGGTGGCTGCAGCAATAACAACATTAAATCAGCTGCACTAAGCTAAATAAGAATAACATTTATAGACACATTACATAAACTATGTGAGCACTAGAACGAATCAGTGAAAATATTCATTTTTGTTTATTCTGAAGCACCTTCTATAGGGACAAACTATTGGTTCTTTGTTAGGGGGGGTCTCGGATTCCTCCCCCAGATATATTTTAAATTAATTATATGCTATTTCCTGCTTTTTGCTTTATTTCAACAGATTGTTAAACACTTAAACACAAGTCATTGAGTTTGGTGATTATTTTAGATACAAATTCACCAATAAATCCTCATTTATCTAGTCCAGCCGTCCGCAATCTTTCTTGCGCCACGGACTGGTTTAATGTCAAAAATTTCACGGACTGGCCCTTAGTAAAATGATATGACCCGCATAAAAACTGGTATTTTTTAAATATAATAATAATTTAACTAATAATATTATTTCAATTTAGCTGTAATAATGCAACTGAGCAAAGCGACGACTTTTGTCAGCTATAAAGCTGCACTGCTTGATGGATTATCGGGGCTTTATGGCTTTACAGCTTTTCAGTGAGCTGACAGCACTAATGCCGAACACTGGACGTTATGTTTTCTTTCTGTGCCGCCTGGTTACAATTGACCCACGAACCAGTACCTGTCCGCAGCCTAGGGGTTGGGGACCACTGATTTAGTCCATATATATTTTAAAGGCACTATTTTGTGTAGTCTTTATTTAATTTTAAATGTAACACAACATGCCGCTGTGACACAAGTACAAGTGTAGGTTTCTAAATAGTTTAAAATGCTCAGTTTGTGTGACATGTGACAGGCTGCTGTACAGTACAATATAATGCAGGACAGTTGGTGTCACTTGCTATGACACCTTCCTACTGTATTTGTTCCACGGATCTCGGGTATGAACGTACAAGAGTTTGAGAGTCTTTTGTGGTATGTGGCCACAAGATGCTTCCCTCAGATATAAAAAACTGTACGTTTGTTTGCTTGCACATCCAACAGTGTTGATTGGATTGATCTGGAAAAGATAATACATTTGGTCACACTCATTGGTTCCTCAGACTATTCCTGAACAGTATTGTAAGGCAGCTGAAAGAGACCTCAGACGTACACAAAACAGTTGCTTTTAAAAAGTGAATGTGGTCTCAGCAGTGATGTTGCTGGAATTACATGTCAATGTGAAATCCACCTGAATCCAGGAACCAAGGTTTCAAAGTATTTAACAGAGCAACACATTGCTTCCTGTATTTATTTTCCATTGCTCCAAGGTTCATTTCCAATGCTCACGTACCCATTTTTATATCTTTTGGTGCTGGTCTGGTGCTTAGTATGGGGTCTGCAGTTATTTAGAACCATATGCAATTAGTGAGCCTTTCTATCATAGCCAGATTTAATCTTTTCAGCAGATTGTGCTTCAGTAGCTTTTATTTAAATATGGGTTAGGTGGAACAGCCTTTGCTTCCGAGTGTATCATTTAGTGTACAGACCTCTGTGATTGGATTACAGGTTTGGTGCATTTTGCACATATTTATACTATAATACATTGGGAGATTACCAGTCATTACAAAATCTAAATCACTTATGTACATTTGCAGTGTTAACAGATGCTTTTACCCAAGCAACTTGCAACTACACAGTCCAAACAATTAAGAGATAGGGATTTTGCTCAGAAGTCAAAATTGGTGGTTGTGGAGGCAGCAGTGTGAACTGTTGGTTAGTGCTGTTAACTCGCATAGGTCCTGGGTTTAAAGCCCAAGTGGGTCTTTTCTGTGTGGGTTTCCTGTGAAAGTTTCCTTCCTCAGTCTAAAACCTAACGACATGTGCTGGGTCTTTCCCACGTTTTATCCAGTACATTCTATCCAACATGAACTCGGTTAATGTGGAGGTGAATTCTGGTCATTCAGAATACTACAAAGGTGCCCCCCTATATGCCATCAGTAAGAATACTTATTGTTTACCAATGTACTGCAGATTACAGTTACTGTATTTTCTTAGCATGATCAGATTAGATAATATTAATATATGAATATTTAATCCTGATAGTAAACAGAACTTAATGTTTTGTCCATCAGTGTGGTGCAACCACAAAGGTCTCTGTTCTCAATACAAGTCGGAACAAGCTTTGGATTACTGAAGAGTAAAAGAGGGGGTTGGTCTGCTTTTCTAAACATTTTCTCCGGATTAGGAGAGGAATTACAGCCAACTGGCAGCAAATGAAAGGTTTACCATTTATATTTGTCAGAATCAGCTGTTAGCCTAAGATCTTCCTTCTGCCTTGTTGCAATGTTTTCTTCTTCTTCTTTTTGTGCTGTTGGCAAAAATGCAACATTTATCTTGCAGACCAGAAATATCTGCTTTTACCAAAAAAAAGTGCAGTATGTTACACAGATCTGTTGCAGTCCAAATCCAACACTGAGAATGTTGTGTCTTTAGGTACTTTTTTCCTGCCCTGACACCTAGTATAAATAATCATCTTTAAGTCCTGGATTAAGTTAAAATGGTTGTTTTATTTGTTGCTGTGAAAGTCTTTGCCTGCAGCTATTTGATAAAAGAATGCAAGTAGCTTCTGGGTAAAGCTTACATATGGGATTCATATAAACACTACACGCAAGCATCCTCCTGGTTTGTCCTTGCACAAGCAAAGATGAAAGGATTGTTTGAAAATGGGCATTTACTTTATTTTGAGGGTCAAATGTTTTGGTTATGGGGTAGGGTCACTCCATCTGATTACCACTTGTGGCCTTGGGTAATGCCAACCACCTGTGAGAAAGAGGAGGGAGCGCAGAATGTTTTATGATACAATTTGTTAAACAGATGGTTAAAAACCCAAACATCTCCATTTGGCTCAGCAAGTTACCAATTCCCACCACAGAATACTACCGATCTTTAACTTAATCTTAAATTAATCTTTAACTATCATTAAGACAATTTTCAAAAAAAGCATGTTTTCTTTCACATTGTTCACTTATTTTAGGATTTTTTATATTTGGTAACTTTTTTGACGGAACAGATTTATCTTTAATGTCAAACACAGTAACAAAAATGTGTGTATCCGAAAGCAAAACCTCAAATTGTATGTTTTGGACTGTGGTAGGAAACTAGAGGTCCTGGTGGAAGCAATACAAACTCTCCACTGAACTCCTTGATCACTCTACTTGGGAATCAAACACAAAACTTGCTGTCTTAATAAGATCTTAAATAACACCATTGTATGGCATTGTATTATACAGTATAGTACACAACCAAATCCAAAACTATAATTGCCAAACCTAATGTGTTCTTATCTCCAATAAATAAAAAATGTATTTATTTTTTTTAATATTGCCCAATCAGAAAACAATGTAATTTTTAATGCACCTTGGGGTGTCAGCTAAGGGCATGTACACATTTACATGTTTTCTAACAATAAAATTGCCAAGACGTGTGATGTGAGACCAATTTTATTAGCCATATCTGCTGTGATAAATGAAACACATTTGTATTTGTCTGTTTATTTCATGGCCAATGTTATAGGCCCAAAGAGTGAACCAGAGACAGATTACAGCAGTTGGTTCTGTAAAAGGAGGTGCTACCTTTGCGTCATGTTTTTGACACTATGCACTATGCATTATTGTAAATGGACTGGAGATCGTAAGCTTGTATCGGGAGGTGCTGGATTGTTTCGCTGATTCTGCATTGGGATTGACGGATGAATAGTCTTGGAAAGACCCCCTGTCTCTTCCATTTCTCCCCCGTTTTTACGAATGTACTCTAGAGTTCATGAAGAATTCCAGGAAGGGAAGGAGATGCACTTTGTTCTGCTCCCCAGCTGTACTTCCCGCTATTCAAGTCTGCATGTTCAAAATGAACTGATGAAAATCCAGAATAACACCTAATGTAGCAACCTGCAAGAACCTTGTTATCCACTATGACAAAATGTACCACATGCTATCGTACATTAAACATTTAATCATATAAATGTGGTGTTTTTGGTGAGTGACAAAACTGTTAGCGGAAACCAATCCAGGTGTCAGGTAAAGGCTGCAAGGAGTCACCAACAAGCCATTGAGCTGCTTACTTACAAGTCTTTATACATACAAAATGTACTCGTATGTTCAAAATGACATTTTTATCTACACTTTTGAGTCACGTTATTTTGACAAGTTACATTTGTTTTATGCTTTATGGGTATACAACTAGTTTGGGTAAGTATTCATCCTTGCTGGTCGTGTGCACCCATACATACTGATTTGCTCCATTAGTCAAAAAGTCTTTTTTCCATTTACTTATACTTTATAAATTATCACACAGTTCATCCATTCACTCACATGCTCACACTTGCGTGATATTTAGTGTAGCCAATCTAGTGACTGGAAGTGGGAAATAATCTTACGTCTATGTTTTTGTCCACTGCTTTTTTGTAGCAGTGATGGTAAGTCAGTTTGTATGACAGCATTGGCTTCTAATTTAGAATTATAACCTTAAAATCATCCAGCTTGCACTTTATAACACTTTAAAGCCCACAGCTTTCCAGCTGTGAGAACAAATGTAGATTTTAACCAAGCTTTTAACATTTAGACTTAACTTAGAGACTGATACTGCAAGAGTTTAACATTCACATTACTAAACTTTTTAGTGTTTTCATTTTTCTTTTAATTTGGCTGAACTTTTCTTACATTTAAAAAAATGAGTAGTAATAACATTAATTGTTTTATGTCTACATGGTAATGAATGTTACAAGATGGCTTAGCAGCCCAATGCAAAATAGAGTGTTTAACATAATAATGTACTCTTTGAGATTAGTTTGCAAATCTACCTGCGGCCGCTGATCTTTCAGAGATCCCTCAAGCCAAAAGTAACACCTTCTCAGTTTTTAGCAACAATGCTGGCAGTCCTAAACAGGCATTTAATAATACAAAGTAGATCAAGTGGGTCAGTTTGCAAGTATATTTACATTTTTTAAAGCTTTATTTTGGCCAACACTTATTGCTGCTTCACTCCTCCTTCAACTCCACCGTGCTTAACTACGTTAAATGATACCTATTTGTTTTGGGCATGTCTAGATGAGACATGCCCCCCCCCACACACACACACAACACTGTAATGCTTGCTGTGTACTTGTCTTTGTCAAACATATACTGAGTGTTATAAATGGGGGACGACAAGCTCCAGCCACACACACACACACACAATCATGAAAAACATCTTTAACCAGACAATGAGCACGAGAACAGTATCAGTAAATACCAGTAAATTAAAACGGTTCTTGAGAAGTATTGATTTGTTAGACTGAAAATAATGGCACATCATGCAGTGAGTATAACGTCTGTTCCAACACAGCATAGTAATAAGCAAACAAAATGTGAATGGGTTAAAACAAGGCATTGCTACTACAGGTGTAATCGAGAGGCAACACCTAGACACCCTTCTAGTTTAGCAGGTGATGGCAACAATTTACTCTCAGCTGACTGATTCTTTTTTAGGTTTGCATTTTGTTAGTGTTCTTGTCACTAGTGGTTAAGTCAGTATGTATCTACAGCCCATTCATGTTGCATGGGTTGTTTGACACAGCCGCTGTGGCCCTTGCAAATCGGAACCCAGATCTGTTACTTGATTACTGCTAGACAGGACTAGGGGCATTAATCCACCAGCAGTCACTGGTGGATAAAGGTCTTTGCTAAATGCTAAAAATGTTAATATAAACAATACATTTATCTGTTTGTGTCTCAGAACCCTACAAAAATGATCTCCAGTTTGCTACCAGTGTGTTTGTTTCAGAACACAATGTTGGAAATGAAAACACAATGGGGTTATAATGACATCTTCTAGTGAAATTTGTGTTCATTGCCCAGCACCCTTCAGTTCTATCGGCAATCAACAAAAACACTAGAATTGCTAAAGATAAGGGCAGGTTACACAGAGCACATGTGAAAATGGTCAGCATTTTGCTGCCTGTATGTCCTGTCCCTACAAAGACCCTCGTGCGATGGAGATGTAAAGACCTCAATCAGGACTATGAAATTGCTTCAGTTCACCCCTTTTTGTGACTTGAGTTTTGAGTGATTATTCTTATGTGCTTTGGAATCCACAACATTGTTCACAGTTTCTTCTTAAAGAAGTGTGCAGTGTGATTAATCTGAAATTTTCTGCAATTATGCAACGGATTGAATTGCTAACCTTATAATTTAGAATTCTAAGGGTATATTATCCAGTGCATTTTTATTATCAATCCCATATTTTGAATGACAGATAAACACCGGCTGTTTTAAAGGAGATGCAAGAAACAGGCTGTAAGTTACTGTATCATTTCTAAAGTTTAGCAAATGTTTTGACATGCATGTGGTAAAATTTATGGAATCTATAGGTTTAACAGTAGTAACTTGGGTGATGGAGTATGAACTGATAATCTTCTGATTACAATCGTAACAAAAAAGTTCATATATATTTTTTTTTTCTTATGAAAAGTATATTTTCTTATGTTCTTATTATATTTTTGAAAATCTGATCTATCGTGAAAATCTGATAGATGTTCTGTGATATAGATATGGCTATATGTGCCCAACTATATTTAATTGTGATACTTTTTAATATTTAATCTATTTTTAATCGTTAGCATTCAGTGTAAACTTGTAATTGTAAAACTGCTAAACTCTTATCTGGTCTGCCGCGTTTGTCATTTGTTTATAATCCCAATTCTTCATAGAGTAATGATGACTACTGATTATTTGATCTATCTGTCTATCTGCGACCAAGTCTGAGATTCAACGTTTTACATTATATTGTGCTTTAGAAACAGTTATAATCAGTGTAAATACTTGTATCTCTAATATAACGATTATGTTATTATACATCTAGTAAAAGTAAACAAGTAAACTAAATAAGGTTTATTTGTGGAGCAGAGCAGCGTCCTTAAAGCACCCCTTCGGTTTGACTTGGTTCATTCCGCCGGGTTTCCTCGACCTGAGCGCTTTAGTGAAGCAGAATGTCTCGGTACTGTTTCTACATCCTAGTGTCTGGTTATTACTGATATATGACTGCTTTTAACTCGTTTATTTGCACAATAACTGATATAAGCCACGTGGACCGAGACTATAAGAACGAGTTGAGCGCTGCTGAATTACCTGAAGAATTAAAAGGAACGAATGCATGTGAAGGACTTGTTACAGAAGTCGGTGTGCAGAGCAGCTCTGTTAAACCTGAGGATCAGAACTAAATCTCTGGCAGTCTAGATGTAGTTTTAAAAGGTAAGATTTCACTGGGATGGACTGAGAAAGTAAAGTGTTTTACTCAAGACCTGAAGTTTTGTTGCACGGAAAATTTACATTATCATTAAACTTTCTTGCATTTCTATTATAAACTTGTGGAACAAAGTAAGATACATCAGGTTTTTGTTTTATCTTAAGTATTTTCAAGTGTTTTTTATCTTTTATATTAGTTTTTATCTTTATTTATTATACGTTTTGACACGTATAAAATAATATTTTATTATGGAAGGGGTTGCAGTCTGTTTAAACTGTTTACATGAGCACTTATTAATTACTTTACAATTTTAATACTAGATTAAACAATTGTATTCCAATTGAATGGCTGCTGTCTTGGAGCATGAAGTTGAATTGTTTTAATAATTATACAAATGATGTTTATCAAGTGCCATGCTTTTGTCAACAGAGATGATAAAATAGTGTTTTATTATGATTGACAGTGCATTTTGGAACATGGTGTTGTATTTTATGAACATAGTTCCAGATCTTTGCTGTTTAAAAGACTTGTGGTAGTCTAAAACTCTAGGGCTTTGTAATTGTTTGCATTTGTCTGTATTGAAGTGTGTTGTTGAACCCTTACAGACAGGAGTTAGAGTTCATTTCACTCAGCACTCAGATACTCGGATCGTTTTATCAGCCATTAACAAACACCATCAGACACTGTTGATGTGTCAGGTTCTCTTTGACCTGTTACTTCGCAGAAGAAGAAGAAACTGTACTCTCTGAGGAATGCTTCTTTGTTTCAAGTGAAAACCAAAGTTGTTAGAATTGACTTTTTATTTCTTATCACCAAGATACCAGTAGCTTTTATTTTTCAGCCTGGCCTTGATCTTGCTTGTAGGTTCTGCTGTACAAAACATCACAGCACTTTTATGACAGTTATATTAGTCCAGTCACAAAGCTGTGAATAAATCTCCAGTAGATCCTCCTCCTCTCCCATTCTCAGCCTAGTGGGGCTACCAGTGTCGTTACAGTGTCATTTAGTGTTTGATTGTGGTCAGGTTGCAATGAATTGCCTTCTAGAGTGCTGTAACAGTGTTCAGAAAACAAAACTACAGTGGTCGGCTATTTGAATGGGTTATCCTATTCGATTTAATTACAAATATGTATAAATACACTGGTCTCTGTGAAATAAAGATTTTAGCAGAAAGGGAAATACAAATTATTGTATTGTTTTTTTTTCAATGTTGTTGGCACATGGCTAAGCTGGTAGCACTGTTGCCCCAGTTTAGGATGGTCATTTAGTTTAGGTCATTTCAGTGTGTAGTCCCATATTAGGATTTGGGCCTCCGTGTTCGCATCAAAATAAAACAATACAAGTTGTTTTCTCCGTAACTGACCTTGCTTACTGTTATTTCTGATAACTGTGTCATTACCGCTGACTGAGCAGATTCTTGAAATAGTTTTGACTTTTTTGACCAATGGTTATGTTCATTGTGCACGTTTTCAGTACTCTGTTTAGTAGAGAAAACATGTCATAATAATTGCCTGATATATTTACTTATATACCGCAGAATCAGTGACTGCCTATTAAAACTCATAAAAATACAAAGAAACAGTTTGACTAGTTTATTTATATTTGATTTTGGTAAGTGTAGCAGTGTATAATTAGTTGTAAAGACATTATAATAATAATTATTATTAGATTTTTTGTAAGTTTAATCGATTTTTTGTAGTTTACTGTATTTAAGTTATTTTATTGAGTAGTCTGTTTCCAGTCTTAAGGGTGATGGAGTTCTCACAAAGCTCAGCTCCGCTGAAACTTTAAACCACCTGTTTATTTATTTATTGAGCAATAAATAAATAGATGAATATTTCAAACCCCAGGCCATATCCATGATAGGAAACGGTCATTCGACACACAAGTTTCAAATGATACACAATTCAAATCAAACACAGTAATAGGCAATTTGGTCTCTTCAATACGCCTTACCTGTATGTTTTTGCACTGTAAAAGGAAACCCACGTGGACTTGGGTAGAACATGCAAAATTCACACAGAAATGCCCCGAGAATAGAACCGGGGACTTTTGGTTGTGAGGTGACAGTGCTGACCACTAAACCAACTTGCCACCCAATCATCTGTTTACCAAGCACACATTTGATTTTGAGATGAACATCTATGTGATTACAGAGTAGCTGATAAACACTTATTTACAAGAGATCACATCTCAGGCTGCTGAAACACAAGTGTAAATGTTCACAGTCAAGCAAAGCCTCGTTCAACACAGAAGCCATGGCCTAGCCAAATAAAAGCTTAGTTTGTTCTGGAACACTTGCAGAAAATAGTGCAGAAGCCAAATGTCTAAATCACATTACTGTGAATAATGTGCCACGCGACTGTCAATGCAACTGTTGCATCGTCAACCACATTCTAGCCACTTCTAAATCATGGCTGTACAAACTGCATGAATTAGCTCCTCTGCACCAAACTCCCCCCCCAAAAAATAATAAAAAAAAACATATCATGACATGTAAACTCATTACAAGGGTTTTGTATCTGTGTTTTGCTTTACATTGTGCACTGGTGGTTTTATGGCAACACTGTTCTTGTTCATCTTGCTGTGTTGGATCTGATCTTTCGTTTTAAAGGCCTCAGTGTGGAAAAGACAATATTGAATTGCAGTTACCATAAATTATGACCTTTTGATAGTGTGTTTGCTCGGACAGTCCAGTTGTTAAGAGGAGTGCATTGTTGCCTAGCAGGAAAGAGATTATTGAAGTGTTTTGTGAGCTACCTAGAAACCAGGCTTTCATTGTGACAAATTTTCAAGCCCTGCTTACACATATGTAAAGGAAAGTTTAATGTTGTCTGTACTTGTTATCGGGTTTATGAATATATTATTAGTTCTGAAATTCTACATATCACACTTTCATTAACTCTCCAAACTTTATCATAGATTCTTACAGTGAGTGTATATATTTGATCATGACTTTTGTTTTTTAGTATTCTTAGTATTCTATATGCTTGTTCTGCAGATCGCAAGGCCAGCTGTATACAAACAGGCTTACTTGGAAGTCATTCCCATCATAACCAGCTGCTTCTGTGTGGCATAACCACTATAGATAGTGAACTCTCAGCCAATTATTCAGAATGGCTTTATGAAATTTCTTGTAAGCAGTTATTGAAAAGTCTGCTCTACATGTAGATGGTGTGCTTTATATGACCTACATTATGCTAAGATGTGCATCATTTGCAATAAGTTTGACTTGCATCAGTTCATGCCTTATTAATAGGCCTGTTGTTCAGCCTGATCAATAAGGTCTTCTATAGCTAGTTGTGAGATTTTTCTCTCAAAATAATTGTACTTCATCAATATGTGTATCAGCTGCCAAACGTTTTTCTGTCAAAACTGTGATGTCATTTAACTACGAGAATTATCCCTGTCTGCTGACTTTTCATACTGCAGAGTCAGTTTTTCAGAACAGCTGATACATGGCTCCAGTCTTGGAACTAAAACTTGGATTTGACTCATGACTCATCTAAGTATCACCAAGTCTGAGACCGAGTTGTCGGAGCATGAACAAAGCTGTACAAACACCTGTAGAACATTTTAATAAATGCTTAGTTTTGATCAGAGAAGGTGCTCAAAACCTTTCATTCAGTTCAAAGCGTCGTTAGTTGCTCTAAATAAGGCTCTGTTGAATGCTATTCGTTCTGCTTGTCTAACTCTGAAACTGACTGTATCGGACTC
>JAOUQU010405264.1:0-11936 GCA_028566735.1 Ammoglanis amapaensis
ATAGGCATGTATATTACAAAGTATCTTATTTTATTAAGTATGTATAAAACACTTCTAATTATTGAGCTTTACTTCTAATAAGTGTGTAAAGATAAGGACATGTTTTATTTGCTTCTAATCTAGTGGCATTAGTTTAACTTAAGAGCAGAATGTGCAACAAGCCCAGGGTCCAACATCCACATACTTTTAGTCATAAAGTATCTTAGTTTTATTTTCCTGAAATAAAGTATATGCAAAAAACAGTAATCAAAACACAAAATGTTTGATATTAAAACATTATAAATTATAATATTTTTAACCAGGTGTTGGCTTTGCCCTCTTGTACCAAGCTTCTTCTGTTGTAACTGCCACTTATTTCCGGAAGAGGTTAGCTACAGCATACTCCATTGGCCGCTCTGGCATGGGTTTGACCTTTGCTTTAGCCCCCTTTACCCAGCTGCTCCTGGATCTGTATGCATGGCAAGGTAAATATCAGATCATGTATTAAAAAATTTCATTTCATAAAGCATTAAAACAATTTCAATTAAGCACTGTTTGCAATCTTTACCGGTAATTAATTTCATTTATTTAAAAATTGCCATTACTTTTTTGTAAGTTCATATAGTTTATTTTATGCATACATTTCCAATAAGTGCAGTAGTGACATTCATAGCTTACAGTACAGTCACACTTAAAACATTATATACTTGAAGTGTATATTTAGCTATTTACAGTCTTACATTGTATAGTTTCTAGCTACATAAATGTGCAAAATAATCTATGAAGCACATGAAATCCAGTCTGCGATGATTAACATGTGTCTCATTTCAAGGGCTGTACCCTTTGAAGGAGCCTGTGCAATGAGACAGACTCGTCTCACTGATGTGACTTAACTATCCTTCAAATGTGTCCTTCAAAAGGTGCAGCACCTGAGTTGGAACACAGCTACAGATAAGGGTTGTAAGTCCAGCAATTCAAGTTTGGATTCTGTGCTAGTTACTAAGTTGAGAACTTGGTGGCTTAATAGGCTAAATTCCTTTGCTTCAAAGACATCTGTCACATTTCATACACAGTAAGGGCGAGAGGTGAAGTTGGAGACTTTTTGAGGTAAAGTTCATGGTGGGAAACCTGTCCCGGCATAACAGGTGGTAAGATGATGCGGGTGAGGTAGGAATGTATATAAAAGAAGAAATTTAGCTTTTGCCAAAATACATTTTTCATATAATAAGATGTTAGATATTTGAATTCTTTGCAAATTCTTGACAAAGTTGTTTTCCTTTTTGTGGACTTTCCTCTTTAGCTCACTCACAGGATGTAAATGAAAACAGGATTTAAATTCTTGTAATCTATCTCATGCAGATCTTGGTAAAAGATGTTTTGCTTCAATAATTATACATATATTTAGTTATTTTGATGTTTTAGATTATATCTGGATTTTTTTATTATTTTAGCTTGGGTTATTCTATTTTTAGGTGCTTTGCAAAATACACTTCAGTTCAGTTTTTGTAGATATTTGTAGCTATTTTAATATAATTTGTGCAGTAAACCAACATCAGTACAATTCTGCCACATTTGATTAATGATTTCTTTCTTTTTCATGTTGATAAATGAAATTATTTGTCACTAGGTGTAGAATTTGTGTACTCTTGTATAGTTGTATAGGTGTAGTCTGCGTTAACATTTTAGCGCAATAAGCATGGTATTGAACTGATGCACTTGTCCTTGTACAGGAGCTCTGTTGATTTTGGGCGGTCTGATGTTGAACTTGGTGGCCTCTGGAATGCTGCTACGACCTATTTACGTATGGCCTCCTGCCTGCCCTTCGCCTTCCTCACCCAGCAAAGAGTTGCCTCCCCAAATAGAGAAGGAACCTTTTGAAAATAGTCGAAATGCCACCGCATCTATATCTAACGGTATTTCTAAGGATACCCTCATCATCGAGAACTCATCTACAACACACAAAAGTCAACTGGATGTGGAGCTAACAAACTTGGTTCAGAATGGTGTAAATGATTTGGACAATCGGCAAGTACAGCTTCCTGAAGCAAGTAGTAGACCAGGAACGGATTCAACATTGCTGAAAAAGACCAGGATATCTAAGGTTTTGGACTTTTCTCTTTTAAAGAACCCTTTCTTTTGCATCTATACCTGGTCACTGGTCTTTAGTCAGTTGGCCTACTTTATCCCCTACTTTCACCTGTCGGCGCGAGCCAGGATGTTGGACATTGATGCCATGGATGCTTCCTTCATTATATCTGTGGCAGGTGAGATATACTTAATATTACAATTGAATGCACCAGCAATGGAGGGGCCACATTAGAATTTTTTAAACTGTGTTTGCTTTAGAGCTCCAAACTACTCTAAAGCTATGATAACCAATGCAAAAAGCTTTGTTTCCTTCAACACATCAATTATTTGTAGGCTTCTAAGGAGCTGCAGGGTAAAGTTATACAAGATCTTAAACAAAAACCCAGTACAGAGTTGTGACATTATTATCATCTTATAATATACATAAGCACGAAAGTGTGTGTATGTGTGTTCCCTATAAAAATCCACACCATTTCACCAATCACTAACACATCCTGTAGAATAATTCATTAGTAAGACATATTATTTATTATTTCTGTTTTCACTTTTCAAATGTGAGACGGGATCAGTGGAACTTTACTTATTTACTCGTTTACTGTTTTTCCAATCGGTCGTTTGGGTGCCGGAGCTTATACAAGCTTTTCATTGGGAGCAAGGCACCGAAACACCCTGGGCGGAATACTCGGAATACTTCTACAAAAACTTGTTTACACATAACTGTGTAAAACATAAAGTTAGATTCAGAATGAACAAACTTGTGTTAAGATAGATTTTGATTAGTAGGGCTGTGCAATAGGGGAGGCTTAGTTAGCATTTTGGGTAATATATGACCCTATTTGTTGATGATGACACACTCACCTCACTTTCTTGTTTTTGGACTGAAACCTGAGCAGCTGGACACGGGGAAAACGTGCCGACTCCACACACAATATAATCGGATGTCTTACGTGGAGTTTGAACCCAGGACTGCTGCTTCGAGGCGATAGTATAATATTGTTTAACTATACCCTGTGAAATAAAAAAAACTTCTAAAGCAAACATATCTGTACTGTATGACACGGTCATGATTATTGCAGACAATACTGGCTTGTTTACTTCCCAAAAGCAAGCAAAAAATTTAAGGTCACGAAAACTCCTGATTACACCGCAGTGCACAGCATTGGCAAACTTTAACCAAAGACTCTTGGAATAAAAAACATTGACTTCACACTGACAATGACAAAGCATTTATGCATCATTGTTTTAATCAAAGACATGTTTGGACGTTTAGTTAAAAAAATACACCGACTAGATGTATTTTAAATGGGGCGACCAGGGGATCGAGTGTGACTCAGGCCACTAATAGCATCTCCTTGTGGTGTGCCACTCAGTGTTACTGAGCTGGGGGAGTCGCTAAGCAACCGCAAGGCTTCCCAATTCCCAATTGTGCCTCTAAAGTGGTTGACATTGTGCTGGGGAGCACTGAAGCATAATAGCAGGAGACGAGAAGAGCCAAAAACCCTTGTACTGTTAATGAGTGGACTGGGAAAATTGGACATGCATTTGGATCCAACACACCCCAGCATGAGTTCTTTGTTTCATTCTGATGTGCTTGGGACACTGCATTCCCTTTCTAGTGGTTGTCCGGGGAACACCTGTGCTGTCGACACTGTATTGCTGAATTTAAGCACACAGATAGTCTGTGCTCAACCAAAAGACAGTAAAACTTTAAGGCTGCTGGGATTCACGTTTGTTATAGTTTAGTGCATCAGGACAGATGTGAGTCCGACTGAACCTGCTGCGCCTTAAACAAATAAGCATCTCACAAAATGTCTCAGTACTCAAGTAGAGACACACCAGGATAATGCCTTTTGTGGCCAGACAAACATTGTCCAGCTGTCTCACTTTATGTCTGATCACTAAAAAGTTTGTTAATAAACATCAAGTGCTGCATTTTAGCCCTGTGACATGCTATGTACTTGGAACTGTAAAGCATTTACATCTGTAATGATGCTAGTCACTTTTAACACTTAAAAGATGTGTTGGTGCAGAGGATACAGAGCCTTACAGCGTTTCAGGTTTTATTTTCTCCCATTGGTTGGGGGATTGTTTGTTTGTTTCAAAATATCTGTTGAGTACAGATCGGGTTTACAGACGAGCATGTCTAGTGTTTCAGCTTGTTGAAAAATCCGTAGACGTCTACTCAACATCACTAACCCTTAATTGCCCCCAGATTAAGGTATATGTGGCAGACGATTAAGTATTTGTGACATGCAGGAATGGATGTATATTACCAATTGAAGATGATCTGACAGTATTGATGTCATCGCTATATATAACACCTGCTTCATAGGCCGGGCTGGTGATAAAGATGGTAGGAGGGCATAGAGCAGAAAATGATAGGAAAAGGCTTTGGGAGATAAACCTGTCAAACTAACCTTAACCCTTCTACTGTTGTCTACTGTCACCATAGTCCCGCCCTCAACGATGCTAGCAAAAATCAGCACTAAATGATGAATAAGAAAAGGTATTTGGTTAATTGTGGTGGTTATAAACCTCAGCAGGGTTCCGAAAAGTAAGCATTTCAAACGTTGTGATAATTGAAGCAACTGTGTGGATCTGTATAAGGAA
Source organism: Ammoglanis amapaensis (assembly GCA_028566735.1). Lineage (NCBI taxonomy): Eukaryota > Metazoa > Chordata > Actinopteri > Siluriformes > Trichomycteridae > Ammoglanis > Ammoglanis amapaensis. The sequence continues at coordinate 4,678 of JAOUQU010405264.1, forward strand.
CAAACACACACATACATACACACACACACATATTGGTACAATGAATGTCTTCATGGATCTTTTACTGTTTCACCGTATTGATCTTTGTGGCTGAAAGTCTTTTTATATTGAAAAAAATCAATAGTCCTAGTCGGAATTGTAGTGTAGAATTTTACAGTACAAATCCACAATGTACCTAGGCCACAAAGTACAAATCATCCCTTTATCTTATTTACTGATTTGTTCTTATTACAGATAAGCACTCTGGAGCCACAATTAAACACAATAGCAAATTAAAACTAAAACATTTATATAGATGCAAACATTTTTAGTATAGTAATATTTAAGTTTTTTACCTTTACCTAGATTTTTTTTTATACATAAAATGTGGTCAGAATTTGAGAACTTACTTACTAATGAAGTGCTTTTCATGTATTTATTTAAAACTTGGCATTACAACAACGGCATTCAAATAATAAGAACTGTCTTTAATCTGGGCGGTTTACAGTCAATTACATTTAGCAGATGCTTTTATCTAAAGCAAGCCACATTATACTCAAGTATACTTGAGTATGCAAGGCAAAAAAGTTAACAAAAGTAGATATCCAGATATATAGAAACAAAAAGGTAGTGTGAGGAAGTGCAAAACGTTTACCTGAGCACCCAGGAGAACAGAAGAGGGGTAACAGGGATTGAAGCTAGAAGTCATTTGATAGAGATGTTAGGAAATAAAGAGCTCAGTCTTCAAGAGCTTCTTGAAGATCACAAGGGACACCCCTGCTCTAGTAGAAGTTGGTAACTTCTTACACCATCTGGAAACAAGAAATGAGAACAGTCTGTAAGATCTTTTTTTTCTGTGATACAGCTTCAGTTGCGTGTTTGTAACTAAAAAAAAGTTCTTCTAAATTTGAAAGGTTTTAGAAAAGGGCATGGTATGTGTATTACACAGTATTTGATCTTGTATCAGTAATTAAAAAGTAAAAAAATTATATCATTTAAACACTTACACTTGAGTATTTTAATGAAAATGTGATTTGATGATGATAAGAACAGGTTCTGTTGAAACCTTTTTGAAAAATGTATATTTTTATATTTATGGAGTTGTGTAATATCTGATCAATTTCGGATTGTCATTTATAATTCACACACAAAGGTTTGTTTTCTTTTATGCAAATATGTTCCATGGTTAGGCCTAAGTAACCTAGATAAGGGTAGTAGGCCTCTCAGCTCCAGGAACGCTTTACAGTGCCTGATCTTGCACTCTGACCCCAGCTACCGAATGAGCTGATAATTGTAGTCGCTTCTTCATGTTGTGTTTTTTAAATGGACCCCTGTACAGATGGAATGTCTGTGAGCATTTAATGACTATTTTCTTTAACAGGTATCACAGAAACCATGGCTCAGCTTGCCTCTGGCTGGGTGACTGACAGAAACCTGGTGCATAAATATCACTACCACAAGACCTATCTGATCCTGTGTGGTATAGTCAACCTGCTGTCTCCTCTCGCCACCACCTACATCCAGCTCATGATCTATGCCGTGTTTTTTGCAGTCTTCTGTGGAGGGTACATGGCACTGCTGCTGCCCGTCTTGGTGAGCACCGAACTAATATTGAACTCGCAGTACATGTCAAAAGCTTGGACACAACTTGGCTTTATTTCCCATAGTTGCAGGGAATCTGAAATCATCTCAACTAGGTTTAGGTCAGGGAATTGTGGAGGCCTGGTCATCTGACACAGCACCTCCATGACTCTTTTTTGGTCAAATAGCTTTTACAGAGTCTCGAGTTGTGCACACTGAAACAACACCAATTGTTGAATGAGAAGATGTGTTCTAACTTTTGACTGGTACAGTACTTTTTTCTAGCATATGGATCATGGTTTATCAATCTAGGATAAACTTCACCGGCCTTTAATCATTATGTCAGATTCTCCTCCTCCGCCGAAGGTTCACATAAAAAATCCACGTCAATTGATGTGTGTTTTCTGAATAAGTATACACAGGTTACAAGTTTGTGCGTGACAGTGTTGTGTTTTTTTTATGAACACATAATCAGAACAGGCATGTTCATACACAAAATCCAGCAAACATCCAAAGGTCGAGACAGAAAATGCTACACACAAGGAACACAAGTAGGTCAGAAAAGGATAAAGAAAGTAAATGAACGTGTATTAGTGCTGCTAGGGAAAACACAATGCCATGGCGGAGGGATTACAACAGTATCAGTAGACACATGATCTGGTGTGATGTACATGTGTACCTGTTCAACTGCAGTTAGGATGACCCCCTTCAGAGAGCGTTATTTAGCACAATGTTGGACAGACATAATAACTGTAAGTTAAGATATGATGTATCTAATTTACCAAGAAACATTTATTCTTGCTTTCAACTTCACTGGCTAAAAACAAAGACATTACCTTTCCCAAAAGATTGTCTGAAAGGTGTGTGGAAAACAAAACATTTATCTTGCAACATCTTGTCTTTATCAAGACTATCACATTATTCTGTTGTTCTCTGTTTAAATCTGCTTGTGTTGTGCTCTTTTCCTCAAATTCATACACACCGAGTCACACACTGCATATGAAAAACATAAACAATTGCTAAAACAGCGTGTATGCTTTCAATCTAGAATTAAGAGCACACCGTTACCTATTTCCAGTGCTTAACTATCCATGTAACAAATTCTGGTAGTAATAGCTTAGTAATTAAGATAGAGGGCTAGAGATCAGAAGCTCGCTTGCTATTTCAAGCCCCACTACTATCAAGTTGCCACTGTTGGAAACCAGAGCATGACCCTTAACTCTAGTATTCTTAATACGATATGTATTTAAGTACATTTTGTATGTATATGTCAGAGCTGCCAAAACGTAGAGGATAAAGTCTGTTACAGAAGGTACATGCCTAATGTCAGGGTTGCCAAACTTGTTACATAATTTTCATTGACATGCACCTCAACATCAGTCTCAGTTTCAGCCGATATATGAGTTTAACTATTTAACTTAACTGCCTTTAACACAAAAAGCGCTGTTGTTTTGTGAACAAATGCTGATTACATAATTGCTTTAGAACTCTATGGACCACCTCTCCTAGAGAAAATCCCACATCCGATTGGTCAGATTTACTCTCAGTTTGCTGTTATGTTACAGAACCATAATCTCCTAAGAAGGAGATTAAGCTTGTATGCTAAAGTGAGCTAAATCCGTTCTAATGAGCACTTTGTGATTGTGTGATTGTTTAGTATCGCTCTGTGACAAATAAAGTGACGAAAAAATGAAAGTACTTTAAATTGGCTGAAATATTTTTATTTTTATTTTATTCATTACACATATATTTGAATGTGGTAGGGTTGAATAAAAAAACAGGACAGAATACTCAGTTTGCCTGATATGGGACACGTAACACAACATAAAGCCAGACAGGTGATCACCCAATGTGTGGTGCAATTCCTCTTAGGGTGCATTCACCAGAATTATTTTTTTACTGGATGTGCTTATGTTTTGGCAGAGCTTCTTAATTTAACGTTGCATTTTCCTAAGCAGTGCACACCAAATACTGTTGGCACAATGAGTTTACCACCTGATTCTGCATCCAATGAGACAAACTGGTTAAATGATCTAATAAAAGTGACTCAGGCTTCATGTGTTACAACAAGCACCCAGGAGTACATCTACAGCAGAGAGACTATAATCAGTAATAATTACGAAAGGTTTGGTTTCTCGATCATTCTTATAGTTCATTATTGCACATTAAGCTTCATCACATAATAGTTGTATATTTGCATTAATGATTCTCACATTCTGCCAGCACTGAGCTATAACCCAAGGCAAACTTTGCCACTTTTTATGTGAATGTGTCTTCATTTCCGTTGTTGAAACGTTTATTGTTTATAATATTTGGTGTCTTTTGTATGGGATTCTGACTCACAAGTTATCAGTGTACAATCAAAGCCTAAAAGAAGCCCAGTATGAAGGGATTTGACACATATGAAGTTGAAGAACTTTGTGAGAATTTGTGTATACTTGAACATTTCACAACTGTGTGTGGTGGCTGAGCTGTAAATCATAGTACGTCCAGGATTGAGACCAGGATTTGATGTTGTATCTGAAATTTTTCAGATAGAACCTGCCCATAATTTAAGTAATTTGTGTAGTCTTATTATTATTTATATTTTCCTTGATTTGCAAGTATATTTTTAATGCTCACATTATTCGCTTTAATTAATATACTAGGCCAATAAAAGCTGTGTTTTGACCGTTGAGTTCTTTTCCACAGGTCTTATCATGGCATCATGCTTAAAGCCATCGCTGGGTACTTGAATGCACACCTTTAAAAGTCCTACTATCTTAGTAAAACAAAGAATTTTCTAAAAACAAATCTAATGAATCGTTATTATGTACTAATTTAGATGCATTTTATGCACATAAACGCATTGATTTTATGCATCTACTTCCATATTTTTCATATTTTTTACTACATTTTCTCCTTTGTCATCATTTTTTCCCCATGCTTCTCAACCAAAACTTTCCTCATCCTTCCATTGCGTGGGTGATGTCATCACACCGTGCTACATTAGAAGTATTCGGTGCGAAACATCATGCTTTGAGCTTTACAATTAAACAAACGATTAATCACCTTTAGTGTTGAACAGTTTATCCTTTAAATAAATAGATTAGATATTACTGAAGATGAGCATGAGAAGTAGTATAGTTGTAGTATAATGTAATTTATATTGTATAATTAGTATAACATAGATTCTCTCTCTCTATCTATTCGTTAATCGTCCGTTTTCCCAGTTCCTGGGGTAGGACGTTAACGTTTGGAGTTTTTTCCATCCGGATGCCCTTCCTGACGACAACCACCAGTAAGTGGTGGGAACATGTGAGACTACTGGACAAATTCACATTTCCGATCAACCTAGTGCATGTTTTTGGACTGTGGGAGGAAACCGGAGTACCCGGAGGAAAGCCCTAGTATAACATAGATTATATATTTATAGTAAAATAATGTAGAATATAATTACTGGTAGTGTTAGAGGTTTTGAAAGCAGTAACTTCAGAGATAGATTTTGCCCCAGTATTCTGGTTAGATGCAGCCAAGTATTTTTACAAACAGTTCAAACTGGATGATGTTGTAAGACAACCTGGGACTCTCTAAGAACTGGTGCACGTTGTATCTTGTTGAAATGAACAGGATGATCAGTGATGGCAGGGAACAGTATGAACTTGAAATCAATACATTTAAATAACTTACATATGAGAAAGCAAAGAGCCTTTAATAAGTGATCATCACCTCTCTTTTGGACACATTTGGACAGATAAACACTGCTTACAGAACTCTTACTTCTACTAGAAATACCTACTAGTAGCCACCATATATTTGTTACGAGAGCTACCCATAGAACATATTTGTGTAAAAAAAAAACTCAACAAGTGACTTTTACAATCCTAGTTTGGTCAGATATTAAATAACTTCATGAAGATGTTTAGATTTTTCATAAAGGTTTCATTTGCTTTAATGAATTAGATGATTTGTTGTAATTCTAGAGAAAATATCTGGCCCAGGCCGGCTGCTGTAGTGACTTGCATACAAATTAAATGTGAATGAGTGTAAATCATAGTGACTTAATCTATGATACGTTCTTGTAGTAATCGTAGTTAATCAGTGATTTTATTGTGTATTTATTGCAGGTTGACTTGGTTGGGGCTGAGAATGTGAACAACTCCATGGGTTTTTCGATGTTCTTTGTGGGACTCGGATGTCTCACAGGTCCTCCTGTAGCAGGTAAGATGAAGTAATAATAATTATAACAATTATGATGATAATAATAAGCAGAATGTTGCTTTAGCAGTTAGCACTGTCACCTCATGTCATTTGATTCCTGGGTAAGGCAATTTGGGGCTTTCTGTGTGCCGTTTGCATGTTCTCCCCGTGTCGGTGTGGGTTTCTTCTGGGTACACTGGTTTCCTCCCACAGTTTAAAGACATACAATCAGTTTAATTGGAAATACTGAAATTGTCCTGTGTGTGTGCGTGCATGTGTGTTTGTCTCTGTACCCTGCAACAGACTTTCAACCTGTTTAGGCATTTAGTGTAATCACCCAGTATCTGTCCCGCCATGACCCTAATTTGGATTAAGCTGTGGTAAAACTAAATGATGGATGGAAGGATTATAATAATAAAATGTTCCATATGGTATATGTCTCTGACATTATAAAATGTGTAAGTTTAAAGATTGAAAAGTTGTGAGACTTGGTGCTTTCATATGATGGCAAGTGAAAATCTTTCTTAGCGGGAAATGTGTTCCAGGAACAGATCTGTCTGCTTTAGATCACTGTTGGGAATATCAGATCTCTCCAGATCTTTATTTAGCTGCCTGGTGACATGCTTGGTTGAAGGATATACACTTATGCCATTGATACGTAATTTTAACAACCATTGCACCCCAATGCGAGTAAATATAAAGGGAGTGTATGTAAAAAAAATAGAATGATTTTTAATACTGTTTTTCTAAGTGTGGCTGTAACACAAAAATCACAGCAATATGACAACATGATTCATTAATAAGCTACAAAATAAAACATCATCTTCATCTCCAAAACTTGTTTGTCTTGTTTTGTTTGTTTGTGCGCCTCTGTGTCCACTAATAAATAAAAACACTGAACAAATGTTGTGTTAATAAAAGGACCACTTGTAGAAAAATAAAGATAGAGTCCATGCAACAACATCTAATTCCTAACAAAATGTCTGTTTTTGAACTGCACTCAAAAACAGACATTTTGTTGGGAATTAGATGTTGTTGCAGGGACTCTTAGAATGCCACACACGCACACACACCAGGAGACGAACGCAGGGATACAAAATAAAACCGGGTTTAATAACAGAACAGAACATAATAAAAACTAAAACCACAGAACAGAAACAAACGATAACACAACGATGATCTGGCCCTGATCCTTGGGGAAAACAGATTTAAATACAGAGTCCCAAACAAGGATCAGGAATCAAGGTGGAAAGGGGCCTGTGGCCCGAGGTGCACAGCCAGAGTGTGAGGACAAAGTTCCTTACACATTTTAGACATTCTCTACAGTCAAATAACTTTATGCATGTTTTTATTGTATATTATCGCTCGTTTGCAAAAACAAAAACATTGTTTTTGTAACTCGTTATTTTTAATGAATACTCTTTGTGGCAAATGTGTTACTGGATGATGATGATGATGATTTTTACCCTCCAGTCGAAATCGACCCTGGGTCACTCTGTGGATCGTTACCGATCCCAGAG
>JAOUQU010405275.1:0-11935 GCA_028566735.1 Ammoglanis amapaensis
TACAATCAGCACTACTCCAAGCAGACCACAAACACACTTTAAATTACTTATAAAAATTGTTTGACTTGTTTTCCCATCGTAAACTAAAACATTGTGCAATACTCTGTCCAAGTGCAATCTTTTGTAACTATTTATTATCTGTTTTATTATTGTAAGGTTTTTTGCTTTTTTATACTAAGTGCTGTACTGCCCATTTGCTGTTGCAACAAGTAAAATTTCCCCACTGTGGGACTAATAAAGGATTATCTTATCTTAAACAAGAATCTGTAAATTACAGTTCAGTTTTAGTTTTAACTTGAACTTCAAAAGCTAGTTTCTACATATTATATCCTTAATGTTATCTTAACGTTGCTGTGATAAGTCTTTGTTTACATTAATTTGTATAGTTATTTGTTTACTATTACTACCGTATACCCTCAATTAGTTGTCTGTGTGCAATGACTGGGGGTATCACAGGCAGTGTGTACGGTTTTCAGTTGCACTAAGTTTTCATCATGTGAGTTAATGAATGAAAGCAAAGCCTTCACAAAAATGCGGGATAAGTTGAGAATGTACAGTCACACCATCACAGCACAACAGATTCCACACTCAAAAGATTTATAGGCTCCGCTGAATTTCTTAAAAACTGAAATGGACTGAAAAGTCAATGATCCAACACACTAGTCTGCTCACTGCGCACGAAACGACAGAACTAATTACAGAGGCTGTTTAGCGTGTACTTTTCTGTGTTATTGAATTTGAATATATATGTTTGGAACTTTTTGGAACTATATACATGTACAATAGATTATAATAAGCATTTTCTTACAAAGCTCCACAACTTTGGAATAATCTTCCTGCCTCTGTTAGGGATTCGGACACAGTCTCAATGTTTAAGTCTAGACTGAAAACATATTTATCTTCTCAGGCTTTTGATTAATATATACAAAGGCACAGAGCCTGGGGGTCATAGAACTAGCAATAACTAGCATTGTACTTTATTAACTACATTCTCTATTGTTTACCCCAAGGGCATCCAAGGGAAACCTGTTTACCTGCCGAGGTTAAGGATTGAAGTTGGGACTGCAGTGCCTGATGTGGTGATTTCCTCCAGATTCACCCAAGAGTGATGGAGTTTTTTTGTTTTTTGAAAAAAATCTGACAAAACAATGTATCAGAAACTTTTTTGTTCCACCTACCTCTTTAAATTGTACTGGAAATGGCCTTTGTTCCCGGGTGTGCAAATTCTTGTTGTATATGGATGCTAAATGGGTATGGCCAATGTCATCTTTGCTACATGAGTAGCCATTCTCATTCATGTCCTGCAAAAAGTGACAAAGTGACAGTGTTTTGAAGTGACAAACGTTTTTTGAAATGTGAAAATAGTTTTTTTTTTTAAATCAGATCACACATCCATGGTCCTTCTTGCTACTTACAAGCATTAACTAAAACTAGAACCACAAACTAGTTTCCACAAAAACAGTTTTCCAAATTAAAAACCACTGCTGATCTGTGAGGTTTGAGCGCTCTTCATGAGGTGTAAAAAAAAGGTAGCTAAAATCTTCAGTGGCAAATATATACAATTATGGAATGCATTATTAAAGCATTCTCTGCAAATCAGTAAGCATGAGTGTTCATGGACATTTCAAAGTTTCTAATTCCCTTTCAGTCATGTTGACATGCTTCAACCTGGTCACCATTGTCCCCATTCCAAAGACTGCCAGTAGTACATACTTAAATTATTGGTATCCAGTCGCTCGACAAAAGCAACAAATGCTTTTGATAGGCTGATCAGAGACTTTATCTGCTCATCAACCCCAGCCACTAAAAACCTACTGCTTAGACAAAACAGGGACACAGACAATGCAGTAGCCTTAACATTACACACTGACCTCTCCCATCTGGACAAGGAGAACAAATATGAGAGAATGCTGTTTGTGTAGCTCCATAATCTGGGTTTGAAGTTCTCTGTGCAGCTGGAGCTAAACAGGTCAACGAGTAGACTATTATAGTAATATTATATAGTAATATTGGTGCACCCCCGGGCTGAATGCACTGCCAGAGCTCCAACAACATGATAAAATGACAGTCATAGGAGTGATGAATATGTTTCTATAGAGATTTCTTAACACTATTTTTACAGATATACAACACTGTGAGCAGAATTATTACAGTTGAGTACTTTGACATTTTTTTTATACTTGTTGTCTTACTCCAAGCTGTATAGGCTTAAAAGCCAACTACCACATAATCTGATTTACATATGTGCATCTCTGTAATGACGGGTGTGGTCTAATGACATCAACACCTTATATAAGGTGTGCATAATTATTAGGCAACTTTCTTTCCTTAGGCAAAACCGGTCAGAAGAGAGATTATGGACTCTAGAAAGTCAAAAATTGCAAAATGTCTTACGGAGGGATGCAGCAGTCTTGAAATTGCCATACTTTTGAAGCGTGATCACAAAACAAGCAAGCGTTTCATGGCAAATAGCCAACAGGGTCGCAAGAAGCGTGTTGGGGGGAAAAAAGGCAAGCGTGAACCTGCCAAGATACCTTTAGCCACTAGTTTTATAATAATAATAAGCTTTAATATTTAAGGGTATTTGGTGTTGATAGAGAACATAGTTTTTCAATTTTAAAAAGAATCCTCTCAAATACAACTTACCTAATAATTCTGCACAGAGTGTATATACAGTGTGTATATTTCACAGATACAGAAAAACTATACTATGTTTAATAGTTGTCTCAACTCATTTATGTTTTTCTACCTGTAGATGAATAATAGCTAAACATTTGAAAAATTCAGGTTTAATTCAGACATTCAGGTTATTAATCGGAAATACAACTATAGAACAAATTCACGTTGATTGTACCAGTCTATGTTTTCATTGTGGCATTGCTACCCCTAGACCCCCCCTGGTTGAAAGCTTAGCGGGCGACCTGGCAATTGACCATGCACAAACATCTCATTAACAGGTAAGAACTCCCCACACGGACACACAGGGTGTGATTCTGGAGCCTTCAAACCTTGGTGTTCTGTAAAGAACTGATGCGAGAATTTCTGCTGCTGTTACAGATGTTATTTTTAATGTAAAAGCATCAGTTAGTTGTTATTGATGAGAATAAATAAACATGTATACTACTGTTGTTTTCTTAATTCATTCACATGTAGGAACAATTTTGTTTCAATTTCACTGCAGCCCATGGCACAAAAAGCAAATGAACCCGGTGTTCTATCTTCTCAAGTTCACCAGATAACATTTTGGTACAGTTTGCCAGTTAAATTATTTTTATACTGCTAATGTGTGTGAGATGAAGCGTTGGAAGTGACCCAGTCAAAATTATAAACGCTTAACGTAATAAAGTAATATGTTTGTTACATTAAAACAATGAGTTATTTATGTTTTTGGATTTACAAAGGTGTGTTATTATAAGTGATTACAAGCAGTAATAACAGATACATTGTATGCAGTATTTTAGCACAATTAGGGACCATGTTATGTTTTATTTCATGTATAGTTTTGCTGACTTGGAAATTTGAACAGAAGTGGCATAAACACACCTGAAGGAAATCCAGATAAAAACAAATTCACGTGTGTGAAGTAGAAACAAAGAGAGCAAAAAAGAGAAAGAGCAAGAAAGAAAAAGAATGAGTTTGATTATTTCTCAGTAATGTTTGCTCGTATTCTGGAACTTTTGTTATATTAAATAGTTAATTTGTTGTTCTTACATGCAAATGAACTTAAAATAAACAACTGCAGTGATAAACACATTTATTTATCCTTATCAGTAAACACAATTATTTATCCTTATCAGTAAGAACAGTGTTATCGTTACAACATAAATAATAAAAAAAATAACAAAATTCAATTTTACAAGAACATAAGTAACAGCAGCTCAACGCTTGATGCCGCCTGGTTAACAAACCGTTGGAAACACACATCAATTCACTACAGAACTCAGATGTTTTAGGATTCCAAATCTCAGCTACATTTTGTTTTACCTTTTGTTTAAGACGACTTTTTACTTCGTTGATACCAATCTTCGCATGATCTTTGGCCTAAAACATAAAAACAACAATAAGGCTTAAGTATGGTTTCAAAACGGTCAAGTGCTTTAAAATTGTCTTGTCAGAATAATAAGTTTAAATTGTTCACAAGATTTGGCAGGGCTGAAAGACAATATAATGAATGTATTATTTTCCAAAGACCCGAGCATATCAATGCCAAAAAAAAGTTTATGTCTGGTCTTACGTCGCACATGTATTATGAAGCATATAATCCCCAACATTTTACACACTATTAAAGAAATCTTTTGCATTTGACCCAGCAAGCATAATCATGAATTAAACAACATTTAAAATGTTAAAATTGTTTAGAGTAAAACTTTCCAAATATTTTAGACCCTCTTATAAATCATTGGGCAAGAATTACAGCTACAAGTCTTACCTTGTGATACATCTCTATAAAACATAAATCCCTACATTAGAGTCTGCACCTTAAGAAGTGTTACCCTAGTGATATGCCATAGTGTTACCTTTTTTGTCTAAGAATGTGCATTTACGTTTCGTTAAGCCAAATAATGTTTGTCCTTTGATGTGTTTCAAACAATGCGTTTAACATGTCTTAACTTGACCAGATGAGAAACAACAGAAACTATCCTTATTAGTTTTTTTTCTCTCGAATGTTCAATTTTAGTATTTTTGCAAATGCTATGATTACATAAATTATTGTAAATAAAGATTCATTTATTACTGAAAAGTGATGCATGACCCCATGTGCAAGATGGATCACCACATGCAGGTCACAAAAGTCTAATGGATTTCAAATAGTTTGGGCTACTGAACATATTCAAGTAAGTGTTATATAATGTAATGTTAATATTTTTTCTATTTTTTAATATATTTTTCCTCAAATGAATAAACATTAAAATAGCATTGTAAAATGTTTCTTAAAAAGCAAAATAAGAAAATGATTTAAACTGTGCTGACACAAAATATAGAGTCAAATATCAGTGAATACACTAATTATTTTAAAAATAGTACTAACATTTGTCATTTTTGTATTATAAGTAAGCATACGCACAAATCTGTAGACGGTTTTCATAGCAGGATTCGCTTTTGTCTTCACAGAGTTAAGGAAAGCCCCACCACTTTTCTGTTGAAGAAATGCAGTTAGTGATTGTCAGAACTGGGAGATAAAAAGTTTACAGTTTAAGCAATAATTTTATATCTAATCAAACCTTTCAGAAAACCTTTTCAAATGTTGCACTCATTGGAGTACATATTTATTTGCATAAGAATTATAATAAACATTTTTTTCTATTGACTTAACTAATAAAATTAAGTCACTATACACTATTCCTGAAAAGTTGTATCAGGGGCTTTCAGATAAAATTTCAGGATTAAACTAAAATACACTTCTTTACAGGGTGACCTGCTCTACACTTGCACACATCCAACAGTTCAATGTTTCAGTACTTTTTGGGTTTAACTAGGAACCTGGAACTTAACCTGGTACTAACTAGAAACTTTTCCTGGTTCAATTAGAATTGGTACTTAAACAGTCCTCCTTATCATGCTGTTCACATTTTGACACGAATTAGACATTTAGACGAAGAGCAATTCTACGAGACTTCAAACAGGTTTTTCTTGGAAAGTGACCATGGAGTTTAATGTGTCACAAAGGGCCACCAGCAGGTTGCAAAAGCCACAGGAAAACACAGAAGTGGACGTCATTTGGCCTCATCCAACACTGATAAGTGCTTCATTGTTAACAGTGCCCTGATGAATGACAGCTCCAGACACAGTTGCGAGGTACCCAATTGCTGTGTCATCAAAGGATGAATACTAGATATCAAAGATATCTGACCAGCAAGGATATATGAACAGACACAGACGTGGGAGCATTTGCGCTGGATTAAAGACCGATGGGCCTCGTTGCTATTTACTGATGAAAGTTGATTAATACTGAGCATAAATGATGGCTACCAAACAATGTTGGAAATGTTTACATCACAAGAATCTTTAATAGGCTTTTGGATAAACTTTTAATGTTCATTGCAGGCAAGTTCACTAACCTTGAATGTAAGAAGCCATTGATTATATACTTTATCACTACCTGTACAAACATAAAATCACAATTATTTATACAAAGCAAATTCGCAGTAGTTGTCACCAAAACGATCTTGCTATTTAAACAAAATTTTGAGACTAATAACAAAGATGTCAAAAAGTTAAGTGAGGGTGGCACAGTGAGTAGCACTGTTGCTTTACACCAAGAAAATCCTGTGTTCGATCCCCAGGTGGGGAAGTCCAGGTCTTTTCTGTTTGAAGTCATAAGTTCTCCAATGTGGGTTTACTCCGGGTGTGCAGGTCTTCTCCCACAGTTCAAAAACATGCAAATAAGGTGATCTGAAGATACAAATTTGTCCAAAACGTTGTGTATATATAAACGAGTTTAATAATAAAACTAGGAACAAATAACTATCATATAACAAAAAAGTAATCTGTGATCTCACACTAAAAGTGAAACATGTTACAAAAAAAATAACAGTTTAAAAATGAAATTTTTACCTGAAAACTCTAGAGTTTATTATTAAGGCCACAAAAGTGACCAGCTGTGCAAAGGATGTGCTCTGGAAATTAAGGGCAATGGAAAAATAAACCCTTTATGTAAAAACTTTTGGCATCTCTGTGAGCATGATGGTCTGTGATTCCTCTCAAACACGTTTGGGCTGGTGATATTGGTAAATACATTTTGATTGGGGAAACAAAATCCTTTACATTACTTTGGTAAATTGGCAATAAAATATATGAGTTTTGATTACCATAATTAACGAATTATCATATAATAATATTCTATTATTGATCCCTATATAACATCAATGATGTTTCATTGCAATTGTAGTCAACAATAGTTTGGCAGATGATACTAAAACTTTCAGTCAAGCCATGTTTTATATTTTGATGCTACAAACTACAGCTTCTGATCAAATAAATCACCAAAAGTGGGTCTGATGTGAATCTGACGTGATCTGAAGATCATATAAAATAATCTATTTGATCATGTTAGTGGATATTTTTTGAATGAGTAATTTCCTTTCTCACCAGCATATTCACCCATATTAATCTCTTCCTCAAACACATCACTGAAGCCTTCACCAGAGTTCAAAAGGGCCAAACGTCCATCTATGAACTAAACAATTTGCAGTTTTATTTTATGCAAATGTAGAAATCGTATACAACATCAATACGACAGCACATTAATGCAAATGTTTCTATACTGATATACTAGTCTTGTGCATCTAATATAGTCTTTCTTTTGTTGTAAATTTATTATGTTCAAAGTCATACTTCTTTAAACAGCTGAAGTTGTGAGGTATTCTGGAGGAACTGTCTCATAGTATTGGATCTATGAGTAATAAAAACATCCTGATTAAATGTGATGGGCTCCTCCTGTAAAAAGAAACACATTGTTAGTCTAATAACTAGTCTCCTACACCTGATCAAATACACACATGTATGTTAATAATTTGTCAGTTAGACATTTGAGATGTTCACAAATAAGATATATAAAATATATCTAGTTATGTACCAAAGATTACTGGCTGTATTATAGAGCAATATTCAAATACTATAATTACTTTAATTTCGTCCTCAATAGCAAAGATGAGCTAAAATTACCTGTAAACATGATATACAAGTATAATCCAAAAATCAGATAAAACAAACAAACAAAAATGACGTATTACAGTGATTGGATATTTTGATAATCACTGCAATTTCAGTTATTTATAATGTAACTGGGAACTAACACAAGGATCCATATAACGTTCTTGCTCTCAAGGGCAAAAAATGGTTCTAAATGAATATTACAATACTTTGGGAAATATATTTTATTCATTTCAAGAAAATACTATTTTATTGCAAGAGAAAACTTTGTAGAAATATGTAAGAAGTATATAAAAATTACACCAAAAGATTTCTGTATTTTGTGTTTCCAATAAAATAATATAATGTATCAAAAATAATTGTACTACAATTTATTGCATGTTTTTAACACATCCAAAAATACTCAAGTGTTTACAACATGGTGGACGATCCAAGAACAGATATTTTAAATGTAAATAAATTATCATTGATGTTTACTTGGTATTAAAGTGATGTATTTATTTACAGTTTAAACATTTTTGGAGCACAAACCAGGATGGTACCAGATGATTTCCCTATAAAATAGACTAACATTGACCTAAAAGGTCAGGACACAGATCAAACTACTTCAAACAGTATATTATAGTAAAAATGGATAACAAAGAAAATACAGAATAACTTGTTATTCATGATGGCATATTGTAAACAATGTTTACTACTTCTTACTATTGTTCAACAAAATATAACCATAAAAATTATTGCAACTGAAGCTAGAAAGGCACTTATTTTAAGTGGTGGTGATTTTGCTGCTTTCTTAAAATGTAATTAATTAATTACATTTCTTAATCTTACATTTCTCTCTTAATAAGGCCATTAACTAAAAACTTAAATAATTGTAATTATTAGGCAGAATAGGTGTGAGAATTAGGTCTAGAGATGCTGGTGATCAAATGCTGGTAAATTTCTGCAATGAACATAACATGTTTATCACTAAGTCAATGATCCGTCTAAACATGATACTTCTGGAGAAGCCCAAATCAAGAAAACAGATTTTTTGATAACTAAATGCTGAGCAGTCAGAAGTGAAAAGTTTGTTAATCATGTAAGAACATGGATGACTGTGATAAGAAACTTGTGATGCTGAAGTTCACATTCAAAAGAAAGTAAATCAGGAGCTCACTACTGTTGGATTGTGAAAACTAAATTGCAAATTCAACAGTAAGTAACAGTAAGTGCTTGCTGATGAAAAAACGGGTAAAAAACAGGTTGAGGTCCACAGTGCACACGAGGTCATAGTATGTAAGAAGTTTATCTAGCCACTGCACTGTAGCAGTGAATTCCTGACTACTTATGAAGTGAATTCGCTTGTAGAATTAATCATGGACTTCTCTCTTCCGTACACAATATTCAGACCTAAGTTTAGCACATAGATGAACACACTAAAGGAAAAGGAAAAGCTTGTAAGATATTCAATAACGTTCAAAAAAGTATGCTATTGTAAAGCATGGTCTGAAGATTATATTATTACTGCAAAAGAATAATGTTAAAGGAGACTTATTATACATCCAGTATATCTCTGTTTAAACAAGTTAGAATAGGTCTATGGGCTACAAAACATGTTCATGTTCTTTGCACTAAAACACTCACAAAAAGATCTCAAGTTTTGTTCATGCCAGTTTCAGACTTTTACAGAATTTAGTTTTCAGTTTCACAAATATGCAAATAATCTAGGTATTGTATGTATTAAAATTAAATAATGGATGTTCAGCGTAAATTAAAATGCATTCGACCACCACTGCGTTTCAATCTCTGCTATGTGATTAACCAGAAATAAATATGAAATGCTTCTGTGATGTTAAAAATCCCTGAGAAACACTAATTCAGTGTTTGTGTGAGGGTAAATTATTACCAGTTCTATGTGTAGAGCATTTCTGTAGCTGCCAAACAAGGCTACTTGTGCTTTTAAAAAAGCTCTGGCTATACTATCTCCTCTAGTCATGGAAGCTTTTTTCAGACGATTTCTCAGTGAAGACACCTTCAACACACACAAAAGAGCAAATGAAGAGTATCAAAATTAAATAGCTTGAAGTTGTCAGTCAGCAATTAATTCACTGATAACTGCATTGAAAGATATGTTTAGCTTCAGCACATCACATTGTTTTCAAATTTAAATCCACAGCAGGACCCAAGTTAAAGAGCTTGGTCCCAAAGAACTTGGCAGTGTTTCAATATAGAAAGTAACCATATAATGTATCTAAACTGATTGACTTTAATTTAACAATATGTTAAACTATAACCCACTATTACACATTTCCCATGTATTTTTGTGCATGATAATTTTAGAAACACTTGTCAGTTGTGGATTTAATTAACAATTCATATAATTTATTCAAAAATAAAAAAAGCTGTAATGATAATTAACCCAGAATAAGAAATGTGAAGTTATTCATTTCGACACACTATAATGGGAATTTCAATTCTGTCAAGGCCATGACAGATAAAGAAACTTTACAATCCATATCTTTTATGAACAATCACTTGTGTCAACATAATAAATAAACTACTTAAAACAGCTTTAAAATCACATCAAAGTCATACATGCTACACAATAAGCAACAAAATATAACAAGTAGAATTTTTATGTATTTATGTACTCAAAGCATAAAATGCAAGCAATAGTTTGAGGCAGAAAACTGCACAAGTTGCTCTAGAACAAACCTGGGAATTTTACAGTCTGCAAGCACATACTTTGTGGCCCTTTTGGTATCCTTGTCTGGCTGGTGGTATAACAGACAAACAAACTAAATGAACGAGTATTTATCCTGTGCATGCAAAACAACTCTGTTGCTTTTAATTTGAAAAACCATGACATTTATATTTATAGGATATTTTTGAATTTATTACCAGTAAAAGCTTATCAAACTGTATAATCGACCACTTTTTACAATAGGAGAAAATTTAAGTTTATGTTTAGAATTAAGTTATCTTTGGCCCTCCAACACAATTTGTCGTGTGGCCCCATTTTAGAAATTAACTGCCCAGTCCTGTTCATGAAGAAGAAAAAATCTTGCGTATGTACACAATCATACCACGTCATTTGGAAGGCTTTGTAGATCATTAAATGGAGTTTCTATTGTGTTGGTGTCCACATTAAAGATGACAACATCATCTAGAGCCATTTCCTGCACCTTCTGCAAATACAATGTCAAATGAACACCCAGAAAATACAACAGTTATTATATATGAATAAGAAATACATTCACCAGAACCTTCATAAGTTCAACCATCATTATTTTTAAAAACAAGGACAAAGATTTTACAGTTTGGTGACAGTGTGATGAAAAGTAACATGTCTAACCTTCATCAGGCTGGAGTGAATTCCTATAAAATATGGCATAGGAGCGCTAAAATGAAATAAGAGAAAAAAATCATTTGAATCACTATTACACTACATTCCTGTTGGCTGCACAAGAAGTATTTTTGTAATAATATCCAATCCCACTGACTGTTTTTTTAAATGGGAAGAAAACACTCTCAAATATAGTGTTCAGCAAGGTTAGCAAGCTGAAACCACGCTCTTTCACAAACTGCAATAACATCATCTGTAATAAAGTCCTTCAACGGCGAGAAGCATAACCACATGTGTGGCTGTTTGGCCGAGTTGGCGAATGTCTACGATTTAACGGTATGCACAAGCATTTATCATACAAGCATATTGAAATTAGCGAATTGGCAGTTTATTAAACCTTAATGGATCTTTATCTGACTGTTCACCTTCCTAGCTTTTAGCGAGAGCCCAGAGAGGCAAAAGGATCTTGCACAAGCCCAAAGCCTATCATGCCCTATTTCTCCACTCCTTCCCTTTCTCCGTATCTGAGTAACTCCGCGATGGCTGTTACTCAGATATTACATGTTATTTAACTGATCACAGTTTACTACAACATTTATTAACTATTTATAAAAACATGCATTATATTTCCTCTTTAATACCTTCCTCTTTAATATTTCCTCTTTAATTCCGCATTCATGCCGCCGAAAGTAGTTAAAACCGCCGGTCTTTCTCAGTCCACGCTCTGGCCTACTCCTCGTGCAGCGTCCTCGAGCCCGGGTGCAGAATCGAGCCCTCCGATTGTGCCCTCTGACCCTGCTGCAGTCTCGGACTTGGCAACTTTGAAATCGGACATCACTCGATGCTCAAAGCGGATCTTCTCCGCAATTTCGCCACTTTAAAGTCCGATGTGGTGAGTCTTCAGACGGTGGTGGATGGAGTTGAACGATCCCTCTCAACATGCACGGATGATGT
>JAOUQU010405296.1:2500-11933 GCA_028566735.1 Ammoglanis amapaensis
GTTTCCTAACACAGTCCAGAGACATGCAGTCAGGTTCATTGGTGATACTGAAAGTGTGTGTGTGTGTGTATGTGTGTGTGTGTTTGGCACTGTACCCTGCAACAGACTGACAACCTGTTCAGGCGTTCAGTGTATTTGTCCCAGTCTCATCATGACCTTAAATGGGATCAGTGTTGGATGCTTTGATGAAAACTACACACATCATACGTGTTGTGATCCCGATCCGTGTTGTGTAACGTAAAGCATCCGCTGTGTGTGTAAACATGAATATCATCCGCTACTTTAACCACAAGGTTACAACTGCAGGATCCTGACATCCGTGATGTCACACCGCAGTCACCGTTCAGGTGTCCGTGTCAGGTGCATGATGGTCTGTGGTGATCTGGAAATGTTTCTTCTTCCTTCCATCCTTAACTTCTCTTTAACGGTGCTGATGGAGGATCTAATGGTGGATTATTGTTCCAGCACTAAGATCTCAGACTAAGTTTAAGTTTAAACACCCGTCATGTGAACGTGAGAATTATAAATGTGTGAACGTTGATGTAAAGTTCTCGTGATGTAGTTCATTATAGTTCATTAATAGTTTATTATTATTGAGATCATGTACAGTACAATAAACAACAACATTAATAAATAATAACAATAAGAAGAATTAAGCATGTAAACAAATAAACTGCTGGAGTTTTAATTTCTGCTCCATCGTTTAATTTTATTTAATGACTTTATACTAAATATAATTACACACGTTACACTTTATTATTAAGTAATAACTACTTTAATATCTACTATTATTTATTATAATTCTACCCAACTACACTTCTTCTTTACTGACTTCGCTACGTAGCGTGATAACCACTTGGACTGAGTGCTCACTGGGCCACCTAGTGGTGAGTGGTGTCATTGTTTGTGTCTCGGATCTTACCGTCTGAGCGACGAGACTTCGCTTAAAGGCTGAACAGCAGCAACCTGGCTGTGGTGGGACTTAAACCAATGACCTTCTGATTACTAGTAGTCCAGTATCTTAACCTCTGGGGCTTCGACCCGCCTTCAATCAGAGGAATCTGAAAATGTGCCAGATTTCAGACTCTCATCACCCATGAACCTGTCTTTAGACTGTTGTAGGTGTCGTACATTCATCCAGCATTCATGTATTTCCGCTGGGTGCTCCGGTTTCCTCTTAATACTTGCCGGTGATGGATTCATGTCAGCTGCAGATCTGAATAAAACAATACTAACACATTATAAGTAAAGAAGTGATTAACACCAGGTCATCTAACATGATTGTGTGTTGTTGTGTATCTTTCTGTTCCATCATGGAGGTGAAAACATGACGAGCCACCCGAACTTGTTCATGTAAACACAGATCAGCCGATTCTGACGATAACAAATCTGCACCTGATACTTAAAATCTTTTATTTACATTTTAATTCTTCATTCTTTCATCCTAATCCCAAGAACGGATCCGTAAACTCGATTCCGTAATGAAGAGCTTGGAAATGCAGTTTATTGACACGTTGATGCCTGAAGCAAAACAACGAGATGTCAATAAGTGATGTCAACAGTCCTAAAGATAAAGTGTAACTGCTTTAGTCACATCAATTCTACAAATGACACCAAAAGTCCTGAAAGATTTGCTGGAATAAGAATCTAAAGAAGCGCCGGTGTTATTCTGATCATCCACTTCATTTATATCAAAGCGAGTTAAAAATCTGAAACCATCCGTGTTTATATTTAAATAAACTTTTTTCTCTTCTTAATAAAAAAGCATCGAGCAGCTCGACCACCAGCAGAACATCATCGTTACTCCTTAAATACATTTATAATAAAGTACAGCACAAACTAATCATGTTATTAATGCTGAGATCACAATATATGAAACACTTTAAACACCACGTGATGAATCCAGAACACACAACGATGCACAAGAATAAACATGATTGTGTTCCAGCTGTAAAACGTCACATCAGTTTATTTATTACATGTAAATAAAATCCAGATTTAACATTTTCTTTGATTATTGCAGTTCTGATCGAATATATATATATATATATTATATTTACATCCTTTTATTTCTCCGATTACAGATTAATAACAAATAATTAATACATGTATATTAGTACAATACAGATGTTACAGGATGGCAAAGGGCTACAATAAGATTTTAAAAGATAATCTTTTAAAATAAAATGAATGTAATTATTTTTGTATTGTTTCTATGTTCTTCTTTTGAACAGCATTTTACCACAGAGCGCTCTCGAGGAAATCCACAGATTCTCCGGAACCTACACCTGCATGAATACCTTCAAGGGCCGGACATAATGGCCACGCCGGAACATTCTATCATTCATTACGGAGTGTGTTACACTTTAACATGCTGGTCGGTGGAAAGTTCACGTACCAGTCAGTGAGTCCGAGATCCTGGCAGAGATTTCTATAGACGCGGGATGAAGGTGAAACGTCGGCATCACACGTCGCAGTAAAACCTCGTTCAGACTGCAGGACCGGTAACGTCCAAATCAGCCGAAGCACCTCGACAAACTTTCGAACCCGCGTGGAGCAACGGGGTGTAAAACACGAATCAGCCTCAGAGGCACCGATTATGATTTGTAATTAACATCCTCTAATGACGGTCGTAACTACGGTCTGAACTAACTTGTCTGTAAATTCTTTATTTGAATAAATGTAAGTTTTCAGATTCAAGTTTCCATTATGTGTGAGATTTGATCATCGAGGATGTTACATCATAACTAGAAACGAACCCGAGAAGTATCTGTGTTCACAATCATGAATATCTACTAATCACTCTCAAAAATAAACTTTATATTCAGTTTAATAATCATAGCAGAAGAGTACGAATGTATTTTTTAAGTTCGGCTGTTACATCTGATGCCGTCATTTTGTGCTGCTTCACTCCATTGTTATGAATGGCACCAACTCTGTTAGCTCAGTAGCACGATAATGTGCTGTTATTGCCAGATCTTTCTGAAGTAGCACATTATTATGCCATCTTGTTAAACAACATACTTTTAGTTCCATTCATGACAGGAAACGTTTACTCAGTACTAAAGTTTATAATGAATACAGTCACGGGGATAGCTTCGTATCTTTAGTATCTTCGGATCGCTACACATTCATGTTTTTGGACTGTGTGAGGAAACCAGAGCGCCCAGAGTAAATCCACGAAGATACGATGAGAAGAGCAACCTGGATCGCTCAACCTGGGAATCAAACCCGGGATGTTCTTACTGTGAGGTGGCAGTGCTACACACTGCCTGTTTGTGTGTGTGTGTGTGTGTGTGTGCGTGTGTGTGTGTGTGTAACCCTGCAGAGAGGTACCAGCGAGGGTCTCCACAGACACTGAGCAGAGAGAAATGTAACACTGAACACAAACCCAGAACAGACCTCAATAAGCCGGTGGCACGTGGGCACCCTGCGCCCGCTGTCAACAACACTTAGTGTTTCACTCACTGCTGGAAATGTTTGGCATTAAATCATAAAAAACAGCCGATCTGCTTTTTTTAACTCCATAACACATTTTAATCCAGTCCAACAGAATCACAGATGATCTTTTGTGGATCTTCGGCCCTGAAACTAAGATGTTAAAAAGTTCCAAATGTACTTGGGTGATTATTTCCAGAGGGCAAAGTCGAATGATTACATGAAAAGCACCAGTGACACAATGACTGTGTGTTTTATCACAAGATGGAAATATTTAACCAGCAATCAATACAGATTATTCAACTTACAAGCACATTATACAGCCTGTAATGTAACATTACAAGAATAACAACTAAATTACAATAAATAATAAAATTACAATAAATACACATTTACAATAACATTTTATTTACACAGATTTACATAAAATATATAAAAGTTCTAATGTTCTTTTAGACAAGTACATTATATACAGTTATATTATTCCCATAAACACACTTTTAGGGCTGATTTCTATTCTGCAACGCTTCCATGGCAACGTTTTCCTTTGTCACTCTTGGATTGCTCAACTGAGGTTTTCGGTCTTTTGGTCCTGTATTATCTCGGGCTGTAAGTTATACAATTAATTCAGAACAACGCAACAGCCAAACCTGCCAAACCTCACGAACGGCAGTCTGAAAGAGCCGTGAACACCTTCCTCGCTGATTACACCACGGTAATGTAACCGATGGAAACGGGCTCTGACCTGGGCAGGCGTTATGGAACATAACTGTGAGGGAATGTGCTCAACTCATGGAAATAGGAGCCTCGTGCTGGGACTGTTTTTCATTGCCACGGATCCGAAGCTGGAAGACGTTTGCAGAGTTCGGAAGTTCTGTTGAAATGTTTAAGAAGGACTCGAGTCCCTGAAGGCCGGTTCAGTTCAGGGTTATTCAAAAATGAAATAAATCTGAAAATCTTAAGAGCTACACATCTGTCCATGATGGAAATCCAGATTCGGTAGCATTAGATGATATAGAACACATAATAGATTTATTATTTTAGTTTATAATGCAGACGCATCACTTCAGTTCGTGCTAATTATCTCATCTTAGCATCTCTGGATGAATTGGTGAGGTTGCACAAGCTATATATGAGATAGATGCAGAGTGGAAGACTGATAATAACATATTGATGACGATAATAATAATTAGATGAAGTAAAGGTCACAATGTGCATCCTATAAACCTTCCTGACAAAACTGTCTCTACAGAAGGACGCTTATCTTTACATCCTCTCTGCTCAGAGACATTTTTAGACGGCCACCATGAACTTCCTTGGCTGCTGTAGCTTGTTTTTCATTAGCACTGGTTTCTGGAACGCCGTTATCATAGCGGCAAATCAAACCCCAAACCACAATAGAGACACGAGTTCAGAGCCGGGGTCCAGAGACGTCCGGCGGTTACATAACAATGTGTCACCAGGTCAGGTCGACTTACCGAGAAATACGAACAATGATAGTTATTGTACTAGATCACTACACCAATCATGCATTACAATATAGATCAGAATAGAACGACTTTATTTATCTTTACACATATTAACCATAGTACAGCGTTAGGGTTACGGATACGTTTATGATTAGGGTTACGGTTAAGGTTACGGTTATGATTAGGGTTAAGGTTACAGTTATGGTTAAGGTTACGGTTATGGTTAGGGTTATGGTTAGGGTTATGGTTAGGGTTATGATTAGGGTTACGGTTAAGGTTATGATTAGGGTTGGGGTTAGGGTTATGGTTGGGGTTAGGGTTAAGGTTAGGGGTAAGGTTATGGTTATGGTTAAGGTTATGATTAGGGTTAAGGTTACAGTTGAGGTTATGATTAGGGTTAAGGTTATGGTTAGGGTTAAGGTTAGGGTTATGATTAGGGTTAAGGTTACGGTTATGGTTAGGGTTAAGGTTAGGGTTATGATTAGGGTTAAGGTTACGGTTAAGGTTATGATTAGGGTTAGGGTAATGATTAGGGTTACGGTTAAGGTTATGATTAGGGTTGGGGTTAAGATTACGGTTAGGGTTGGGGTTAGGGTTATGATTAGGGTTAAAGTTAGGGTTATGGTTGGGGTTAGGGTTGTGGTTAAGATTAAGGAAATGGTTGAGACTTAAGGATCCAACACTACTGAGTCTAGATTTGAACCCCCAATTTTCTGATTGATTTACCAATCACAATGCTATGACAAGTTAAGTGAATAACACTGATTATGCTTTCATTACAAGACCTCTTAGTTGGTGTGATGTATTACCCTGCAGGACATTTGAGGCACATAATTCATGATTACCATGTAATTCCCTGTTAAATAACTTCCTGCAGAATTGCTGAATAATACGCCGTCGTCCTTCGTTACTGCAGCTAATCAACACACAAACAAACTTTACTGGGACATACAAATAAATATCCGGTCTGATTCACCAAGGAAACGGCGTAAAGAACTTCGTAAGTCGTGCACATTAAACCAGCGATCATGACTGGAGCACCAGATGTCTGCGGTCGCTTACGGTCATTCATTAATAACGAAGGTGGAAACATGGTGGGTCACCTTTGTGTGACCTGTTGCACTGTGTTTGCTCCCGTTAGATTTATGAGGTCGTTTGATGTAAGGACCCGCGAGGCTCTAAATCAGAAACATCACAGAGTTTCTTCTGACCGGTGGCCACGGTCGATCAATAAATCCGTCAGGTCAGTCATCATCGATCAAACAGAGGTGACGGTTCAGCCCGAAAGCTCCAAACGGTTGACACACAACATTGATCAAATCACGGCGGATGTCGTGTCGCTGTGTGTGAACGTGATCTCTCTCCGAGGTCTCGGCGTGGCCCAATTCGTCATTGTAAACAAATGAATCGTGATATATTTGGGATAGATTATAATCAATAATATATCTCATCGATAAGTGAACCCACAAGCCGTCAACACTTCGATGTATTACTGAACTACAATAAATCTGTATCCGATCATTATTACATCACGTTCCACTTACTACGCTAACCCCGTTAGCATCATGCCATTCAAACAAATTTGAAGTTAAGAACACACTTAAGTGCTCTTCATATATTCAAACACATCTCGTATCTAGATACTTTCACACTGTCTGTAAGTCGTGATTCATGTTTTATTTCTAATATCATATAAAAGCTAAAATCACAGATGTCTAAATAACAACAACAACTAAGTAGCCCTTGTCATTGCAATCATCATTAAATGTGGCTCGTGCGGAAAACTCGCCGAAATCAAGAACCAAGACATCAAAACTCAAAATCCCTCGTCGGTCTGAGCTCCGTGGTAGTCAGAAGGTTGCCCGTTTGAGTCCCATTATTGCCAATAATGTCCCATTACTGCCCGTTTGAGTTCCATTACTGCCCCTGACAAACTCCTTGTTGGCCTTTCAGCAATCTTTCCAAAACCCTTGGCTGATCTCTGCTCACCCAAAAGTCTCCAAACCAGTGCTTGGCATTGACTGGCACCTCTAAAACCCTGCTGAAGACCGGAGACTTTAAGATTTCACATCTAGACCCAGTGTCACGAGATTTTATTCACTAACGATGTTAATAATCATGTAGTCGGCTCAGCATGTCTCACCGTGTCGTTAAACATTAGTCACCAGGCTCAAAATAAATCGGCTGGTGCCAGGAAGGGTCTCGAACCGGCGTGTTATAGAGATGTGACCCAAAACAAACAACGCATCAAGTTTGACCTCGTATATGGAACCCCGCCCGATCTTCAGTGTGCATGCTGTAAACAGGAAGATATCCGACACCATCATCGTGACCAAACAAGCCGTTATACCACTATTTGTACACTAGGTTTGTTTCCTGTATGATTGTATTTGTGGATCCGTTTATCTGGTGTGTGTTAGGACCACGGCTCATGTGTGAAGGAATGAATGCACATCTGCACATCTGTATCGGGAGAGCTGCACTGGTGCTGTACAGAAGCTGGGAAGAGTAATTGGCTGTTCGACACCTGGGAGTGAGAGGTCAGGCAGAGAGGCCGGGATTCACACTCACTGGGGTAATTAGCCAGAGGGGTGACAAATGAGGTGTCGGCGAGGTGCAACCGGGGAATCAGCTGTACAGTCACACTGCTTACATGAAATCATGCTATCATAAATATATATATAGGGGGCAGTCATGTCCTGGTGGGCTTTCTGAATCGAACCGGCCACCGTGATCCTGTAAACATTGTCGGCGCTCGTTCACTTGGTGTGTCAGGGCCGGAGTTCCTCCATCATCACGTTGGAGGTTGATGTTGGGGCAAATCCAGCTGCATTAGGTGGGCGCCATGTCCCTGAATTATCTGGGACATCCTTTAATGACAGGAAACGACTTTCGGATTGAACCCTTCGTCATATAAAGAGCGATCTGTCAAGGTCTCCGAACAGACGAGGAGCAGAGACCGAACTCAGGACGTCCTGTAGCGAGCGACGCGCACGCGTTTACGGGGCAGCTGGTGTTTCCATCGTCTGCTGAGGTCATCGCACATGAGTTCAGCTAAATGGAGTGTGTCTCGTTCGCTCAAGAGGTTCGCTACCCGACGTATGACCCTCTGCCTGGCTCGGCACGGCTGGGGCTGGAACCCGAGATGAGCTGGAGTCGGGCTGGACTATGCTGGAGAAAATCCCAGAGATCACCACATCTGGCTTATATCCGCGCCTTGTGGTCATTCGGTTTTGGGACTGATGGCTTCCAGTAGATTCACAAAGGGTGGATTGTTTCGATCGTTTGGGCTTGTTCTTTTAGCGGCCTGGCTGGCGCCAGTGGCCACAGCTGGCGCTACTTTCTTACAGCCAGGGCTGCAGGATACAAGAGTTCGGTGCTCAGCAGTTAGCTTAGCTGTGTGTTTAAGTTATTGGTTGGGAGAATACGTTTGTGAGTCCTGTTAGATTGATGCGTTTAGATTGTGAACCTACTGACTCAGCATTTGCATCAGAGTCATGAGCACCGTAACCATGGTGACAAATATTTTATAGCATAGCCGAGTAAAAGCAAACTGTTAAAAATGAGTACGCTACACATTAGCATTATTAGCATTTAGCAGACGTCTTTATACAAAGCGACTCTCAGTGATTACAGAACTAAAGGGTTAAGGGCCTCGATCAAAGACCCAACTGCTGCAAGTGAGGTCTGACCCGGGGTCCATTAGATCACCAGTCATACTGCTGACATGTCTTACTGACATACTGCCCTCTAGTGTTGTGGAGGTGAATTACTACACACTGCATACGACCTCGATGCAGACCTATAAAAGAAATCAGCCTCCACCAGATCAAGCCCCTCTACCACCAAGTTGCCACTGTTGGACCCCTAAACAAGGCCCCTGACAGTCGATTGCTAAAATAAAAGGTTTACCATTATGTTTCTAAGTGGTTTTAGATAAAAGCGTCCGTGTTTATCGAGTTTTTGATTATTTGTGTAACGTGTGAACATTTCGGTCTGAAATGGAGAACGTCCTGAATCCTGCATGAACTCTGGCTGAACTCGCTGATTCTTGTTTCAGGCACACTCAGAGATCCTCCCTCCCTATGACCTGGCTCGCGACTGAACGGTTCACCAGGAGGTCCTGCACACACACACACACGCGCGCACGCATGCACACACACACACACACGCATGCGTGCATGCACACAAACACTACACACACGCATGCACATACATACACAATACACAACACACAGACTATACACACGTTACACACACATTACACACATCCACACATAACACACGTTCACACAGGCATTACACATACACATTATTTACACACAGACTATACACACATTACACACACATATTACACACACACTACAGACACATAACACACGTTCACACACACACTACACACATTACACACACACACACACTAGACGCACATTACATACACACAATATGCTCTCTCTCTCTCTCTCTCTCTCACACACACACACACACACACACACACACACACACACACACACACACACACACAC
>JAOUQU010405306.1:0-11932 GCA_028566735.1 Ammoglanis amapaensis
TGCATGTTTTTGGACTGTGGGAGGAAACCGGAGTACCCAGAGGAAACCCACGCTGACACGGGGAGAACATGCAAACTTCCGCACAGAAAGTCCCCCGCCCGACTCGGGGATCGAACCCGGGACTTCTTGCTGTGAGGCGACAGTGATAACCACTCAGCCACCGTGCCGCCTCACTGTATATTAATGCAATATATTTTCATACCAATGTTGCAGTTTTTCCAAAAAATTAGGTCAGCTGACTACCTGACTCAAATTAATAACCAGGTTATTCCATCAATGGATGTTTTCTTTCCAGATGGCACGACAATATCCTAATCCTAAGTTGGATTGTGCTTCCACCAAACACAGAGAACCATTACGGTCAGCTAAAACTGGTCACCTTTATAATTGACACAGACTTGGATAAGACATGCAAACTCCACACCACTAAGCCACTGTGCCACCCATTTTATTATTGTAAAGCCAATATTAGAATATTACAGTACTGGCTGCAGTTGGAGACATCACAACTCCACTTGAATCCACAACTCTACTTGAATAACTTTGGAAGCAACCTCTTGTAGACAGCTGTTATTCATGCATCTACTGACCTCTCTCGCTTCACTAAAAATATAATTGTCAAATCCACTATTAAAATGTGAAAGCCGTTTAAACAGCATTTTGGTTTAAAGACCATTTCCCTTATATCCCCATAGCTGCCAATCCTATCATTGGATGGACAATACATTAACAACATGGGCCGGCCTTGTTATTATGTTGATAGATCCTTTTTTTTTATTAAACATTTGTTGAGGTATATTCAGATTCAGTAACATTCATAGTATAAAATAAAAGTTTCCAAACCTCTTAACGCCAGCCCCCTATTCTAGCTATTTCAAAAACTAGTTCACCTATATTTGCTTTGTAGATAAAGAACGTTTTTTTCTGAGAAACATTTTTTTTTTACCTTAACTGAAGTTAAAGCTCTGTGCACACAGCTGTGTGTTAAAGTGTCTCCTAGAAAAAATACAAATATACAAGTGCTTACCATCACCCGGGAATCTTCATGCTCCAGAACTTTTTGTGCCTGGTCCAGTGGAAACCTAAGCATGGAAGTAATGACTTTGGCCATTGTCTGTAAACAACGAAGAATTTAGTTTACTAGTAAGGCTGAAAATGTATTAAAAAAATAAAGGCTCCATATTCCCTACTTTGTTCACTATGTTGTATACTCATATAAGATACTAAATTGAAAAAAGTAATGAATGATTTCAGACAATACCATGTGTGGATTTGCCCATTACTGTGCAATGGCAGTAATATTTGCAATGTTCTGTAAACTTGTGAACCAAAATAATCAAATTCTAAGATCCACTAAAACAAAGTGGCTGCACTCCAAAAGGTGATCTATATAAGGAATAGATTAGATTAGGAATAGATTCTCTTCAAGACACCTCTGAACCCCCTCTCACATGACTTCCCAATACCTGCCTGCAAACAATTAAAACCTTTCAAAGGGAAAATGATGTGCTTTCTGTCATGCTATCAGTACCAAACATATCTGCTAGTGTGCATTCACTTGACCTGAATGCTAATGCACTAAGCTAATGCTAAGTGCTAATAGGAATTCTTCTGTCCCGTCGTGCTTGTAATATATAACTTCTTTTTAAAAGGCAAGAATACCTGTGTCATATGATGAGGTTCCCTTCTGCTATAAGGCCATGCCAAAAAAGCTAAGTAGATAAGACTGATCAAACAAAAGAGATATTCCTCAATTTATGTTAATCTTCATGTAAATGCATGGCTTTAAAAATCTCCCCACAGACTTAGCTCCCTACTTCAACTTAGCAACTTTACTGCCTAAACTGCCTTTTCAATTAATGTCAGATCTAAAAGTCCTTACCTGTATCCATACCGGTGAGATTTTGAATCTCTCAGTTTCACTTAATGTCAATCTTTACCTAATGTTGTTACGTTATAATAATAATAATAATAATGTTGCTTTGGTTTCACCATATCAAATTCAATAGAACTCACGACTAAATCTTCTGTCAACCATTCTTTCTTTTGCTGCCATCATGGATTCTTCAGGTGACTATATTGTTACATAATTTTCTGTGAATAGGCCTTGTAATAACTCTGAATTTAGAACTTTGAAAGCCATCTGCAAAGCTACTCTTTGTAAAGCATTTGTTAATTACAGAGCATATATTGAAATAAAAGGATGCCCTAAATATTGCACACACTTCTTATTGGTCTGGCATTATCAAAAATAGCAGTTGCAAACCCAGACGTGCTCAGAGTCCTCCAGTCAAGTCCCAGGTTTTTTTTAGATTTCAAATCTTTAAAGTTTAAAGTAAAACTTTAAAAAGTTCTTATATAAATATTTTCCACCTGTGCCTATTAAACCCCGGCTAAAGTTGCAAGAATTAGATGAAAATAAAAAGACAATAAGGATATTCTAGCTTTTCTAAACAAGCTGCATCATAAAAAGTCATGTCATATAAGTATGCATTTTCTACAATGTCACACTGTTTACCAAAGTCAAGTTCTATTCAACCCTCCCAGGAGGTAATAATGAATTATTGCTGTTTAATATGAAGTCTGTATATTTGCATAAATACTTTTTTTTATAATTTAATTTTCAAATTATAAATCAAATAAATGCAAATGTACCTTTGTTTCTCTCCCCATCATGTACTCAAATATGACCTTCCTCAGATACTCAAACTCAGCAGGTTCAGTAAAAGAATCAACAGGGTAGTGTAAAGTTTCTAAAATAATAATAAACAGGATACATTTCATTTTTACACAGTATTACTGCAAAACCATGGAGGATAGGGTTAAGAAATCATGCAAAATATAGCAGCTCACACAATTATTCCCCTTTACATGTATTTGCCTGAGTGCATCAGTTATCTTCCCCATTAAATCTATTATGTAGCATATTGACAGGAGTGTCTAAACAGTAAGAAAAGTGGACTGTATTAGAACTACCGAGCCGCTATAAACAGAGCCCAAAATTTATATGGATAGTTGTACACCACATCTGGGGTCATTAGGAGGATTAAAAAACAAAGGCAAAACTGACAGGCCTTGCACACAGAAACTTGTCCACCCTTGCAACCAATTGAACAAAAGTATCTGAATATAAATATATGTATTTGTTTGTTGCTTGTTTCAGAGTTTAAATCCCATATAACTATACTAGAGTATATTTAAAAGGTTCTTGTTTATTGCAAGTATATTTACCATTGTATGTGGCTCCTAAGTGAGTCACCGCTGAGTTTTTATAAGCTGTCTGCATGGTGTCCTCCAAAGTATGAACCTGAAAAGAGAAAGTCGTTTTATTAAACAATTGTTTAATTACTTACTTAATAATTTATCTCTTTGAATTTTGGGTCATCTTGTCTTTGCTCCCATTTTAGAGGTCACCACAGCTAATAATTCTGGTCCTCATACCTGATATAGAAGTTCTATGGTCACTGCAATTGATAACCCACACTTTCCAGATTTACAACTGGTACTGGGTGCTCTTTACAATAGTCTGGCTGTTTAATAATTCCTTTTATGTAACGTTCATTTCCTCTGAACGCTGTACAACGGATCACCCAATTAAACAGATGTGTAGCACAATAGGGATAAAACCATAATTTTCAGTGTTACATAGTAAAGCCAGCTAAGCTCTCGTTTACTTACCCTGTTTCGGTATTCTTGTTCTTTTAGTCTGGCTTCACTTAGAAGGGTGGTCTTTGCAGCTAGCTGGACCTATGCATGTGTAGAGAGTTTAGGCAAATGACCATCAATAATCTAGTACTAAAAAAGATTTATCACATAAGCCACCATTGTCCTCAGATTGAATACAAATCAATAGATGGCACTGTTACTTTCAAAAATATCCCTCAGCATCATTAAAGTACCTAATCATCTACCAAAATATTGATTGATCGATCAACCAATCAAAAGAGACAATTTGGAATAGTTTAACAAATCTCACTAACCTGAAGTTCCTCAAGACCCTGAAACAAAGGATGAAAACAAGGATGAACGTTAACTTTTGAACAGTCTCTGTACACATACATTTACAATCCCCTCCAAAAGTATAGGAAACACCAAGTCAATTTGGGTTTGACATTACAAGATGAATGTTAGACAATAGATTATCATTTCAGCTCCCCCCACTCCCCAAGGATTTACATCTGATTTACATACACAGTCCAGAAATTTGCACCTTTTATTTGAAACCACCTATTTTTCTAGTTAGCAAAGGTATTGGAACAGATACATGTAAAATAGATTAAAGTGAATAAAACATTTCATTGCAAATCTTTTGATTGTAAAAACTGAATCAAGCGTGCTACCCACTGTCATCACTAGCTTTTGCATTTTAGACATCCTCTTTCATCTGCTTTTTGTTTTAAGGACTTACTCCTCTTTAGTAGGTAAAATGCATGTTTACCATTAATAAACCATTAATTAAACCGATCAAAAACTTTCTACTTCTAATGAACAATTTTGTAGTTTTTGTCATTATCTTGCGGCATGACGAAAAATCTGTTTGGGTGCAGCTTTTTTAAAATTTAAATCTAACTGTTTCTGTAAATTATGCATTTATTATACTTCTATGACATTATCAATGAAGAATAATGAGCAGCCAAACAAGTCCAAGCAATGACATTACCACTCACATTACAAATGGTATGTTTGGGGTGAACAGATGCTTTTCTTGTTTTTAGCCTTTCCAATAAATTTGTTATGATTACTGTGTCCCGTAAGTCCATAAAACTTTGTCCGAGAAGTTATTGCCTCTGTATGTTGTCCGAGAATTCCATGCCTCCGTATGTCTGGGGTGAACAGATCCTTTTCTTTCTCCAAACTTCACCCTTTCCAATAAATTGGTTACGATTACTGTAACCCATAAGTCCATAAAACTGTCCGAGAATTTCATGCAGCTGGAAGTCTTCTGTGAACAGTAAACTCTATTACCATTATTCCTGCCCTCTGAAGGTTGTTGCTGATGTAACTAATTATTGGTTTAGTTCAGGTGTGTTCAGGTTGATATGCAGAGTGATATCATTATCCAACTTAGCTGACTAAGCTGACAAAGTAGACAATAAAGTAGCAAGGTATATCACTACAAGTTAGAAAACATGCCAATGAAGTACAGATTCCAACTGAGAACAGTTTTACAGTGGTTTGTATTTCGTAAATTAGCAAGGCATGGGTGCAGAATTGGGAGGCCTGGCAAAGATTCATTATATTCACATTACTTTTTATGGGTAAATAAATTTAACCTATCGTTGTAACTTAATATAACCCTTTAAAACCAATTAATTTGGTAAGTAAAGGTTCCAATGCTTCAATAACATAACAAAGAAAGGATTTTGGCAAACACGCAATTTGCTGTTCAGGAATTTTCTGTGACAAAAACAAACAAAACATTTAAAGTAAAAAGTGTCAATATCTTGCACATAAATAGTGGCAATATCTTGCACCTACCATTGGAGCATATAGGCTTCTCTGCTGTAGCTCCTCCAGCTCGTTCTGTATCTGTAATACTCGACTGCCCATTTCTTCTTCTCGACTCTGAAACGCATTTTTAATTACAGTCATGTATCAAGTTTATTTAACAGTAGATATCTGATGGATAAACAGACAAACTGACTAACAGACAGATAAATGAAATTTGCCAAGCACTCGTAGCTAAAGGTATTTTGTTGCACCTGAAGAACCTGCTCATAACGTTGGACAGTTTTTTTTAAATCATCTTCTTTTTGGACAATCATCATCTGCATTTGATTAGTCTCCTCTTGATGACTTCTTATTAGTTCTGCTTCAACACTTTGAGCCTTTTCTGTATGAAGGAAAAATCAGTGAGAGTTAAACACAGCCTTCCCAAAGCTACAATTTCTTTGCTTTGTTTAAAATTTTGTGCTAACCTAATTGGTCTTATTATCAAAACTAATAGGAATGGAATTCACCTTTTAAAATTAACTTTTTCATACTAGTACACATTCAGCTATATGCATTAATGACATTAGCTACATGCATTAATGATATAGTAGTAACACCAGTAATATTATGACCAGTAAGGGGTGTAATAACGTAATGGAGATTTTGCTTTCATTTTTAAAAAACTTTTAGCAAGCCTGCTTTTTTGACGGATACATCTGTATGAATACAGACAAGCTGGGATATGAATTAATTTTATCAATTTATAATTTGAATGAACAGTTATAAAATATATGTTTAAATGAAAATTGTTTTTTCTCTCAAATTTGCCTTCTGCCTCAACACTTTCTGAAAACGGACCTTATACCCAAGAACTGAAAATGTGCATTGGGAAAAAAATCAATTAAAATGAGAAATAAGTTTAAAAAATAGAATAGAACAATAAAATGCCTGCAAGTGTAATAAAATTCATAAATTTGGCAGGTACCGTGTTCAGTCAGGTTTGAAAACCTTACTAAAAAGTAATGCAAATAAGTTTCCTTATCCTTACCAATGGCCTCCCTTACAGAATCTTGAAGCTCTTTCTCCTTTAAAGCCATCTGCGTGTTAAACTCCCTCATCAGCTGCTTAAATGCAGAATTGTGCTTCATATTCATATCTTCAATATCAAGTCTAGCAAAATGACAGAAATTTACAGATTTTTTGTAAAACAGTTTATTATGACAGTATTTTGGTAAAGTATTTAATTAAATGTTACTTACTTATTTTTTTTCTCATTCTCCTCAGCCATTTCTTTTCTAAGGAATTCCAACTCTTTTTCATGTTCTTTTCTTAATGAACGGATGTCTTTCTGCAGCTGGGCATAATCCTTATGAAGTGTTTCCTTTTCTATTTCACTTGCCATTTGTTTTCTTAGTAGATGGTTTTCTGGATTCCTAGATTCTTGAATAAAATGTTCGATCTCAACAATATCTTTTTCAGATAAATAGGCTTCTTTTTTGTCCTTGGTTCTTACAGGATCTAACAAACTGTCAGTCTGCCTTAAAGAGTTCTCTTTTATTTGTGCGCAATTTTGCTCTGCAACCTTGACCACTAGACATGTCTTCTGGAACTCCTGAACCAATTCAGTCTGTTTACACAGTTTTGCCTCTAGGTCACCAATTATAGCTTCATATGCCATATTCTGTTTTTCAGATTCAGCGAGTCTATCCTCAGCTTCATTGAGCCTAGATAGAGCTTCTTCTATATGCTTAAACGCAGCATCAGTCTTGTCTTCGGCTAAGTACTCAGCTGTTAATTTATTGTTTATATTTAATATTTGCAAAGCGTTTTTGTTTTGTGTTTCGTTGTGCTGTTCTTCAAGCTGCTGTTCCATGAGTTTTGTGGGGTTTTTTCTTAGGTTGTTGAGGGTAGCTTCCATGACCTTTACATTCTCTTCCATAATTTTCATCTGGTGTTCTCTCTCAATTTGACGTTGGCTGATATCATCCAGCTGCACTTGTATGTCTTTTATAGTCTGCTCTTTTTGCTCAGCTTCCTTCAAAGTCTCTATTTGTGACTTTGTTAAGTGGGCCCTTTCACTCTCAAAGTCTCTTTGTTGATTTTCCAGTTCTCGTTTGGTATTTTGTACTTGTTTATCTAATAAATGTATTTTTTTTTCAAAATCATATTTCTGCTCTTTGGCATGCTGAAGCTGCTCAATCAGTATCATCTTTTCACTCTCTAATATATTATGGTTTTGCTGCAACTCAATCAATTCTTGCTCTTGTTTTTGTGCCTGCAGTTCAAATTGTACCTCCAGCTCAATAATCCTTCGTGTGCAGTTGTCCAGCTCAAAAGTCAGGACACTTACTCTCTGCTCTTTTTCACTCAGTAACAGGTCTATTTCTGATTTACTTATGGACTGATTCTGAATACTGATACTAAGTCTCTGAATATGTTCATCCTTTTCTGCAATCTGTCTTTCCATGTCCAATATTTTGCACTGAAGTTGTTCGACGATTGTTTGGTTTTGAATGACCTTGGAATCTTCTTTCATTTCCATACCAGACAGTTTGTTTCTGAAATGATCTGCTGGTTCAAGAGCCAAGCTCTTTTTATTTTCTGCTTTTTGAATTGTATCCTTCATTTGGTATGCACGGCTTTGTTTTTCCTCACTTTGATGATTAAGCAAGGAAATGACTTCTTCCTTTTCAGTTAGCTGTTTCTCAAGATTATTTATGATGCTCTCTAAATGACTGATAATTAATGCATTAGCATTGAGTTGATTAGAAATGTTTTTGTTTTCTTCATCAAGTTTCTCAATACAAATGACTTTCTCAGAAATCACATGAGAATAAGTGAGTGAATTATTTTGCAACGTTTCTTTCTCAAGTGTTAAGGTTTTGAGCTGAAGAGACAGATGGTTATTTAAAATTTTAAGATTATCGCTCTCCTCTACTGCTTGTTGAAGCTCAGCCTCTAAGCAAGAGATCTTTACATTTTTTGTCAGAATGGCTTTTTTGAAATTGCAAAGTTTTGTTTGACTACACGTAATACTATTTTGTAGTTTCATGACTTTGGCATCTAGTGTATTGTTCAAATTATCAAAGGCATTAAGTAGCACAGCTTGTGCCATTTGACAGTGTTTATCCAACTCCTTACAAATATTAGAGAGTATCACAAATTCTTTTTCTTTAAATTGAAGCTCGAAGGTTTTTTCTTCAAGTGTGTGCATACTCTCATCCTTACATCTGGATGTTTCAAGCACATTGGGCTTCTTCAATGTGTCCTCTTTAGAGAGAGCTAGTAGCTTCTCTTTACTGGCATCCTCAACCTTACATAACATGTCCTGGAAGTTGTTTCTTTCATTCAAGTCTTGGTTTAAGCTCTTCTCCAAAGTTTGTAGCTGCTTTTTAAGCATAACCTCTGCTTCCGATAAATTATTTAGCTTCATAGCAGCCTCTTTGAGTTCTGCTTGAAGTTGCTGCACATTGGTTTCTCTTATTGTGAGCGCATCCCTAAAATGATTTAATTCCTCAACAGCTTGTTCCTTTTCATCTA
The DNA here is from genome assembly GCA_028566735.1 of Ammoglanis amapaensis. Lineage (NCBI taxonomy): Eukaryota > Metazoa > Chordata > Actinopteri > Siluriformes > Trichomycteridae > Ammoglanis > Ammoglanis amapaensis. Next base: position 8,974 of record JAOUQU010405306.1, read on the forward strand.
TGATGTTCAAAAGCTTTTGAGAGATCTCCTCCAGTTCTCGCACCTTCTCTTGCAATGCTACGGAATGTTTGCCTTTCAGCTCTTTTTCCTGCTGGCTTAATTTATCCTGCCAATAGCATATTATATCACATTGTTCCTGTTTGTAGACCTCTTCCAAGTTTTCTAACTTCTTATTGTGATTTTCCTCCAAGTCTGATACAGCACAAGTCAGGCTTTCCTGGGCCTTCTCTAGTACTATTACATGTTGCTCTTTCAGCTGAAGCTCATGGTCCCTATTTGCTAACTCAATTTTGTATTTCTCCTTTTGTTCCTCAAGTTTTTTCATTAACTTTTCCTGCTTTTCCTTGACTTTTAGTTTTAATCTCTTCTCATACGCACCTTTTTCCTCATCTAACTGCCTTTTTAGCTGATTTTGATCCTCTTGTATTGTTTTGTACATTTTAGCATGAAAGTTTTCTTTTTCAACCAGGTCATTCATTGCTTGTTGTAATTTTTGCTGTAATTCTTTGTTTTCATCATCCTTCTGCTGAAGACAGGTTTGGGTTTGCTTACATTCATTACGAATTTCTTCAATAAATGTATCAGCCTTTTGCAATTTATTATTTGAGTGCTCTATTTCTTCTCTCAGTGTGATAAGCTGAGAATTAGCCTCAGCTAAGACGTTCCTTTCCGACTTTACAATATATCGCAGCTCATCCATCTCCTTTAACTGTGCCTCAACAGTCTGTTGAGCTTTTGTGGCATCCTCAAGTAGCATTTTTTCCTTTAAAACATATTGTTCAAACTCTTTAGATTTCTCTTTTAGTGTAGACTTCAGTTTTTGTAATTCCTCTTTAAAAAAAAATTCTTTTTCATTAAGAGACTGTTCATGTTGATGCTTCATATTATCCATCTCGGACTGAAATTTTAGCTGTTCCTCATTTGTTCTGAGCTTCATCTTCTTTTTAGCCAACTTATTATCAGCCTCAAGGCCTGAAAGCTTCTCCTCTAACTGTTGTCGATTATTCAGCATATCACGAAGTTTTAAAGACATAATTTCCAGCTCAGTTTGTTTAAGATTTATTTTCTCCAACATTTTTTTATTCATGTCCTCAACCTCAGCATTGAATTGCCTTTCTCTGTCTTTTAAAATAGATTCAATTTCAGACCTGTGTTTCTGCACTGCTTCTTCCGCAGATGTAAAGTGCTCCTGATTCAACGTCCCAGTCAGTTTCTCCCTTAATCTCTCTATATCCTGCTGATGTCTCTCTTCTAAGGCAGCTAATTCAGCTTCATATATTCCCTTCTGTTCTTCAATTTTTCCTTTATGCTGATCTATCTGAATAACATTCTCACTTGAAATCTTTACCAGGTAACTCTCCAGCTCAAGAATTCTCTATAAGACAAAATACTAATTTTTAAAACCATGTTACATTTATTCTGTAAGGCATGCTTAAGCATAAATGATGAATAACTCACAGTTCTGGCACTTTCCAGCTCTAGTAGCAATTCCTTTTTTTCCCCCTCACCCTCAGACTGCAAAGCTGACTTCTGCAGCAATACTTCTTCCAAAGCCAAAGAAGCCTGTTGCTCAATCTCATTTGTTTTATGTAGTTGCTCTTTTTGGCATTTCTATTTAATAAATGATCAACATCATAGGGCAAATATAAATGTTATAATATTATTATGAAAAAGATTTTAAAATAAAAAAATAAACAAAATACCACTGCATGGTTTATAAGGGAACTTATTTCCTTATCCTTGCAAGCCAATGCTTCTGAGTGTAACCGCTCCATTTCTAGAAGCTTATCTTCTGTAGACCTCTGTACAAAAACAAGGAACAACGTTTAAGTATTTACACACTGTTGCGTTTTACAAAAATTTATAAAGAAGTATTTATGCATATTTAGAACACCCAAATTATTAATCTACATATGTAATTTTGTATTCTTTCCTTATTTACATAACGTAAAGTATATTCGTTATTCGTACCATTAAGTAAATAGTTGAACCTTCAGTAGTGCATGTATTATGTACTATACAGTGAGGGATTTTTAACCCAATTTAGCTAAGTCATCCCATTGCAAGTTCAACATGTTCATCGACATCGGAAATGTTAAGATTTACTTTAACTTTTTAACTTTAAGAAAGTAATGTTGAGAAACTAACTTTGGAAGTTCAAATCTTTTTTTCTTCACTTATTTTACAAATAAAAACATATCAGCAATGTTCAGCCAATTTTAGCAATCCTTAAGGAAACGAGTCACAAAATGGTCGCAAATGTAACTGCAGAATTACATAATCAAACTGTTTTACAGACCTTCAAACTATCTATCGCCTCCTCTCTGACTCTAGTAAGCTCCAGTTGTATAATCCTTCTTTCATTCTCAATGGCTTGATCTTTATCCTTCATCTGTGCTTCCATGCAGTCTTGGCAATGGCGCTGCGATTCTTCTGCTTGTTGTGCCACAACCAAAGCACGTTCCAGCTCCTCAAATGCTAGGTAAACATCACATATTCAATCCTTATAATACTTCACAATTTATACACTATTCCATGTTTTTACGCTAGTAATCATGATTATACATTATCTTAAACAGGACTGAGTGACCCTGTGATAAAATTTATAACAGAAATGTAGCTAGATGTTCACTTAATTACCAGCTTTTTCCGAACGTTCTTTATGCTCTTGGATTTCCTTTTTCTCAGTCAAAGTCTGCTTAATCCTGGAACGCAACTGAGCAATCTCCTCCTCTTTCAACTCCAATGTCTCATGCATTTGCCGCTTTGTCTCAGCAATAACCATGCCCTAGAAACATTAGATAAGTTACAAGGCCATGATTGGAACAAGGGAAAAAGATTGGACAGAATGTATTAGGGCTGTCCACAACCAAGGATTTTGCTGGTTGACCAGTGGTCGTCATTTACTCCAACTAATCGACTAGTAGTCGACTAAAAATACCATTTAGACCGGGATACA